>JAOXYA010015896.1:0-13742 GCA_028565675.1 Sorex palustris | reverse complement strand
TACTGTGTCTGGCATATCGAATACTCTCAGTAGCTTGCCGGGCTCTCCGAGAGGAGCGGAGGAATCGAACTCGGGTCAGCCACGTTGGCTGCGTGCAAGGCAAACACCCTACCGCTCTGCTATCGCAGATGAATGGAAGACCAAAAAATAAGATCAAAACCAAAACAAAACTCTAGAAAGAAAGTATATGAGTATAGGACAAGGGCTTCAGACTGGATTTTGCAATTATGTCTTGGATATAGTATCAAAGACATAGGTGACCAAAAAGTCAAGACTTCATGAAGATTTTTAATGTTGTATATAAAAATACCCTGTCCATGGAGTAAAAGGGCACCAGACTCAAAAAAGCAGAAAGTGCCTGAAAATCATAGAATATAGGGTTTAATATCTAGAATATACATAGAACTTCTAAAACTCAACCACACACATACAAAAAAAAGAAACCAGTAGATTCAAAAGTGTGCAAAGAACTGTAATAGACATTTTTTCCAAAGAAGATAAGGGATCTTGTACTGACCAATCACATAAAAAGGTGTTCATCACTCATCAAAAGAAGCAGCAAGGCCAGAGGACAGTACAGGAGACTAGACACTTGCCTGATGCATAGCCCAGCCCAGCTCAATTCCCAGCACCACATGCGGCCCCCTGAGCACTTCCAGGGATGACTCCTGAGCACTGCTGAGTGTGGCCCTCCCAACCAAGACCACAGCAAAACAAACAGATGCAAATCAAGCTACATTAAGATACCACTTCACATCTATCAGGACAGCTACAACGAAAAAACAAAAGGATGGGCCAAAGAGAGTATAAAATTAGGGTGTTTCCATCACATGTGGCTTCTGCCATAACCCTGGTTCAAATTCAGGTCCCTGAACACCATTCAGGGAGTGATCCCTGAGATAGAACCAGGTGTGGCCACTAAGCACCACCAGGTGTGATCCCCTCCTCAAAAAAAAAACCTATTTGAATAGTACTCAATAAATGGTAACTTCAGATCTGTCACCTAATATCTAATTAAAAGAACATGCTAGGGATTAAAGCACACAGTTCAATGGTGTGACATTCCCAAACCAAAGGCTTGGATCAACCACGGTCACGGTCCTCCTGTTGTTCATCAATTTGCTCGAGCGGGCCCAGTAACGTCTCCATTGTGACACTTGTTACTGTGTTTAGCATATCGAATACGTCATGAGGAGCTTGCCAGGTTTTGCCATGCGGGCGGGATACTCTGGGTAGCTTTCTGGGCTCTCCAAGAGGGGTGGAGGAATCAAACTTGGGTCGGCCTCGGGGGTCATTAGACAAAACCCAGCAGAGCCGGGAGCGGCTGCCAGTCCTCTCCCTGATAGGCAGAGGACTCTGTACTCAGCCCCAGAGGACGTGTTTCAAAAGCAGACAGGAAGGGGAAGGACGTGCAGAAGAGTGGAGAGGGTGGGAGCAGCCTTGGAATGGGGTCCCCCCAAGAAGAGGGGCAAGTGTGCTGCAAGGTGCCGCATGCTGTGGAGAAGGGAGGGTCTCCCTCTACACCTCCTTCCTCCCTCTGGCCAGCACTCTGCCTGCCCATCTGCCCCCCCGGGGATGTGTGTGAGATGTGGCTTACGGTGCGTTCAGAGGCTGTACCCCAGAAGTCCTGGAAGGTGCCTTCCCTACGGTCTCCTTTACTCTGTCCTCTGTGCCTTCCTATGGGGTGTGATGATTTCTCTGGTGGACCTTCCGGAAAGACAAGTGTGGACCTCTCAACTGCTCTTCCGGGTTGGCGTGAGCAGAGGTGCCCCCAATGAGTCGGTTCTCTCCTTGGCATTTGTCCTTGCCTCACTCTCTCCTTTCTTTATTTTTTATTTTTATTTATTTTTTTATGTAGTAGTACTGCTATTTATTCAGCCTCTGATTAGGCTGATTGAATTGTGCATGAACTCCACACTCTCCCCTTTCGAATACCCTCAGTTCCCTGGTTTTCTGCCTCCCAAATGGAGTGTCAGCATTATTTGGCTTTTGGGCCATATTTGGGGGTGTTCAGGGCCCACCTCAGGCTCAGTGTTCACAGAGGGGTGTTCATCTTGAAAGTGCTCTAGGGATTCTGCAGTTCTCTGGCCCAAGTATCAGTATCATTTTGTTGTTTTTTTTTTTGTTGTTGTTTTAAAAAAATTTTTTTTTGAGGAAGGGTTCCACCCAGCTGTGCTCAGGGGCCTCTATTAGCTCCCGGTGCTTGAAGTTTGCTTCCGGTTGCACTCAGGGGACCCTGTGGTGTTAGGGATGAAGCATTAGCCTCCTGCATGCAAAGCATGCACTCAGCCTCGGAGCGCCCTCCCTGGCCCCAAGTGTCAGCGTGTTAATGCTTGCCGCAGGCTCTGTGTTTGAGGGAATGGGCCTTCCAGAAAGGCCGACTCAGCACATGGCCCCATCTGGAGTGCGCTTAAACCTTCATGCAGTTACCTGCCTACTTCTTTGCTTCCAGGAGCGGGGTTGGAGGGGAACGGAGATGGAGGGATTAATAGGGGGTTCACTGGGGGGAGTCCCCTGTATGCCCTTCCTCAGCCCCCCATTCACCCTGACACCGGACACCATGGCTCTGGGTGCGATTCCCAAAGGCACCATGCCTGGAGTCTCCTGAAACCCGGTGATGTGACCTCCTTCCCCAGTAGCTCTGTCCATGCTCCTTGCTTCTCCCCATCCCAGGAGGCCCAGGACATGCTATCCTCATCTGTGCTTTGATTTCTACCAACAAAGCTAAGCTACTTTCTTGGGGAGACTACATCTGTTCTTGACATGGGCCCCCTTCTCTCCTAAATAAAAGTTTCATGCGGGCAAAGGAGGCAGATCTGAGCATGTGATGTTAGTAATTTATAGATTATTTTCCACAGGGCAAATTCTACTGAATTTGAACATTCTATTTAACATGGACACTTGCTCTTCATTTTGAATGGTTTGTTTTAAATGAAGACATTGGGTCAATAACATTTCAATAATTCTCACAATGGAGATGTTACTGGGCCCTCTCAAGCAAATCGATGAACAACGGGAGGACAGTGCTAATAATAATCCAGTGAAGATGATGATTAGTCTGTGTTATCCCTCCTTTGTTGGACTGTCTACAGAAGCATCCAGGTGTTCGATAGTTAAGGTCTTCACACCAACCCTGGTTCTCTCTTCTCTCTCTCTCTCTCTCTCTCTCTCTCTCTCTCTCTCTCTCTCTCTCTCTGTCTCTCTCTCTCTCTCTCTGGGTCAGGGATGAACCCATAGGCAAAGCAAGTTCTCCACTATTAAGCTACATTCCTAGTTCTAATTGTTGTTGCTCTTTATCTCTTCCTGTCCCCAATAAGGCACCAAGAAACAGAAAGAGAGAGAGAGAGAGAAAAAGAGAGAGGAGAAAGAGAAAGACACACACACACACACACACACAGAGAGAGAGAGAGAGAGAGAGAGAGAGAGAGAGATGGTCCTCATTTCCCAGGATTATTTTTGTTTTGTCTTGTTTTGATTTTTGGGTCACACCCGGTAATGCTCAGAGCTGGCTTTGCACTCAGGGATCACTCCTTGCAATGTTCAGGAGGACCGTGTGCAGTGTTTAGGGATGAAACCTGCATCAACTGTGTGCAAAGCAAGTGCTTTACCTGCTGTCCGATCTCTCGCCCTCCCTGCAGCGCATTCAGTAGGCCATGGTCATTCCTCCAGGAAGGCCGTTCTCCAAGCAGCATGAGGTGGGATTCCCACACTAGAGGGAGAGAAAAGGGAAGGAATATCATTCTGAGGGGAAGAAACCAGCTCACTTTATGGAATGATGCCAAGGGGCAAATTGTAACTTTCTCTGACTTGGAGAAGGCGAAAGGTGGCCAGAAGAAGCAAGAGGAGGTGACGAAAAGGCAGCACCATGTCCCCATTAGGGTCAATTTGCTTGGTTGGAGCAGGTTCAAATGGGAAGCAATCCTCAAATTAGCTGGATAAGCTTCAGTGAGTTTTGCAAACACACCCCAGAAATTAGGAGGTCCCTTCTGAAGGTAGAACAAATTTCCCAACAAAATGAGGAGGGCTTCTTATCTCCTTCCCTTCCTTCTCCTTTCAGTTTAAAGGGTCATGAAGTTACCGTGTGTGTGTGTGTGTGTGTGTGTGTGTGTGTGTGTGTGTGTGTAGTGGGCTGGAGGTAGAGACAGTCCATGGGTTAAGGTACTTGCTTTACTTGCAGTGGACCCCCAGTCTTCTCCCAAGCACTGACAGGGGTGACCCCTGAGCACAGAGCCAGAGCACTTCTGGATGTGGTCCCCAACCACCTTCCCCTGTCCCAAATAGATGCCTAATGGGTGTTTGTTTCTTTGACATCAGCCAATGAGCATTTCCTTTTGTTCTTTGGATTGCAATCTACTCAGCCCTCCAAGGAATGAGATTTGCTCCTTGTCCCAGGATGGACCAGAGCAGTACATCTTAAACTCTTCCCACTTGTGACTTCTTTACATCTGATAAGTTTTTTTTGGGGGGGGCACGTCTGACAATGCTCATGAATTATTCCTGGCTCTGCACCCATGAATTACTCCTGGCAGTACTCAGGAGACACTAGGGGGTGCTAAGGATTGAACCCAGGTTACCCATGCACAAGGCAAACACCTGCCCACTGTACTATCATTCCAGTCCCACCTGATGGATTTTAGTGCATATGTATATGTATAATATATAGTGTATATGCTATGTGTAGTATATAGGTATGTGTAATGGGTATAAAATCAAACATACGGTGGGGATGGAGTGATAATACAGCAGGGAGGGCACTTACCCTGAATGAAACTGACCCTGATTCTATCCTCAGCACCACATATGGTCCCCCGAGCCCTGCCAGGAGTGGCTCCTGAGCACAGAGGCAAGAATGGGCCCTGAGCATCACTAAGTATACCCCCAAAGCAAGCAAACAAACAAAACCCTCAAAGGACAAAACAAAGTAAACATTTATTGATGACAAATCATAAAAAAAGATTTATTTTATTTTTGTTTTATTCTTGTTTGGGGTCCTCACCCAGCAGTGCTGAGGGGTTACTCCTGGTTCTGTGTTCAAGAATCATATCTGGTGATGCTCCGGAAACCATATGGGACACCAGGGATGGTACCCGGGCCAGCTTTATGTAAAGCAAGCGCTCTACTTGCTGTACTATCCTTCTGGCCAGACATTTTTTTAAAATGACTCTCACATTTCGTCTATGCAACCTCATGTGGGTTGCACTCTGTTCTTTAACAAGTCTTCAACAAGGACTGCAGGCCCAGAATAATAGCACAGTGGGTAGGGCTCTTGCCTTGCAAGCTGCTGATTCGGGTTTGATCCCCTGAGTACCACCAGGAGTGACTCCTGAGTACAAAGTGGGGAGGAATCCTTGGACATCACTGATGTGGCCCCAAAAGTAAAGAAACAAAACTCAACAAGTGCCATAGGCTGGTCTTTGGAGAGAGACTCTCTACAAGCAGGAATATGTGTGATATATAAGATTACAAATGTTTTGGGGAATTGGTGGGCCATACCCAGCTGTAATCTGGGGTTACTCCTGGCTCTGTGCTCAGGGATCATTCCTGGAGATACTCAGGGGACCACAAGTGGTACTAAGATTCGAACCAGGTCATAGCTGGCACAGCTAAATGCAAGGCCAGAGTTTTACCTCCTATACTATCTCTCTGGCCCACATGTGCCTTTTTTTTTTTACATCACACTCAGTGGTGCTCAAGGGTTGCTCCTGGCTCTGCACTTAGGAATCACTCCTGGCGGCAGTGCTGGGGACCATATGGGATGCTGGGAATCGAACCCGGGTTGGCCGCGTGCAAGGCAAACACCCTACCCGATGTGCTATAGCTCCAGCCCCACATGCCTTATTTAAAACAACGACTTTCAAACTTAAAACCAAGGAGAGCCTTTGGATTCTTTCCTAAGATCCAATTGCACATTGGGTGTCATTATGCAATGTGGCAAGTAGCTGTTCTGGTTGGGGATAGTGGATTCCACTTGGGGTCCTTCACCCCCAGCCCCAGGGGAGTCTGTGATTCACCTCTATAGATTCCCTACATCCTCTGGGGCACGTTTTGGTAATCAACCTGCTATCTCTAAAATCCATGTTCTCCAAACAGTGTTGAATCAATCAAGCAACCAATGAGCAAAGCGCTGTAACAGGAAGCACCAGTTCCATAAATTAGACCTGTGTGTAGAATGACATTCTCCTTGGTGGCCCCTGGGCGGTGTGCAAGCAGGCCGGGGTATGGAGATAGCAGCTTGCCAATACAGCTTTCAGCACGGTCTCGTGCCCTCTGCACAGTGTCAGCCACTTAGAGGTAGCTGGGCCCGCAGTCGGTGAGCCTGGACCCAACCCTCATTGTGTTGTAGCTCCCGACCAGTGCCATGACAGACAAGACCATGTCAAAACCGGTGTGAAATCAGTGGCTGAGAATGTTCGTGTCAAGTGCTCTTTCTTATTTATTACCCACTACTAGTGAAGAGTATCTATAGGTATTTTTTGGGGGGTGGGGGCAGGAGGGTCGGTGCTCAGGGGTATTTCTAGCTCAACACTCAGGAATGACTCCTGGGGGTGCTCAGAGGACCCTATGGGGTCCCAGGAATCAAACTCAGATCAGTCATATGTGCTAGGCAAGTGCCCCATCTTCCAGCCCCAGAAGGGCATTTAATAACAACACTTATATTCACTTAAGAGATTATGTTTTCTTGAGCTGGAGTGTCAGAGGGGAACCAAGGTCCAAGATCCTATCTGTAGGAGTGGAAGTAAAGGAAGCAGGCACCTCTATAAATACCATCCGAGTGGTGCCTTTAAGATGTGATCTGATTGGTCCTTGTGGAGGTGAGATGATGGGTTGCTTTTTTTTTTTTTTGTAATAAGATGAATGGGCTGGAGCGATAGCACAGCGGGTAGGGTGTTTGCTTTGCATGTGGCCAACCGGGGTTCAAGTCCTCCGCCCTCTCAGAGAGCCCGGCAAACTACCGAGAGTATCTTGCCCGCACAGCAAAGCCTGGCAAGCTACCCGTGATGTATTCAATATGCCAAAAAGCAACAAAAGTAGCAACAAGTCTCACAATGGAGACATTGCTGGTGCCCTCTCAAATCGATAAGCAACAGGAAGACAGTGACAGTGACAATAAGATGAATGGGTTTCACACCATCATTAGTACTAGGCATAAACCAATCAGACACTAAGGGGTGGTGACATACCAAGTATGTAAGCGTCCGTCAGCCTTGAGCGGAAGCTATGGTGGGGGAGAGGTCCGGAAAGAGCCCTAGCCCTGTGGATGGCCAGTGGTGGGCACTATGGGTGCTCATCCCCTTCGTCTCCCCCACCAGAAACTCCCTACTGGAGCCATTTGTGCTTGCACACTGTACATGCATCGTGAGTGACACGTCCCTTCAGTGTGGTGATGGGAGCATGTCCCCAGGGCTCAAGCTGCACTGTGGTTCCTACTGGGCACATAGCATAGTGCCTGCTTGGCACAAAGGTGGTTGGCAGACACGGGCTCTGCCCTGTGCATCCCCAGCCGGAGGTCCTGGCCACAGCTCTGGGGAGTGGAATCTATCTCTCCTACTTGTCCTCCCCGTATAACTTGCCCACAGTCCCTGATGCCCCCAGCCCTTGGCAGAGTCTACCAAGGCCCTGGTCCACAGCTGTTCTCATTTACTCTGGCCGTCCCTGGATCCTAGTCACATGCTCCTCTCTCTCTCTCTCTCTCTCTCTCTCTCTCTCTCTCTCTCTCTCTCTCTGTCTCTCCACCCCCCTCTTTCCCTCTCTCAGTTTTTGGGTCATACCAGGAGATGCTCAGGGGTTACTCCTGGCTTTGCATTTAGTAATTAGTCCTGTCGGTGCTCAGGGACCATATGGGATGCTGGGGATGGAACCCAGGTCTGCTGCATGCAAGGCTTGCGTCCTCCCCACTGTGCTACTTCTCCAACCTCATCTATGATTTCTTAGAGCACTTCCTGCCCACTTCCGCCACTTCCATGTGTTCTCTGTTGTGAAGCCCACCTTGGGGCTGCAGACTCTTAGGTGATGTCAGGGTCCAAGCAGAACCGGTCGGATTGCCAAGGGGCTCGTGGTAGGTCAGCTTTGAGTTTTCACTGCAATTCAAACGTGGTGTTTCATGGTGGATGCTCCGTGGGATGGGAGTCCTGCCATAGGCTGCCTTCCCTGCAGCCCTGGTGGTTCCCTCCCTCTTGGGAAATCCTCTTTCCTCCTGGAAAGTGAAATCAGCGCAGCCCAGACAGCCTCAGAAGGTGTGCATCACACACACCTCTGTCTGTCTGTCTGTCTGTCTGTCTTGTTCTATCTTGCATGTACTCTCTCTCTTCTGGTTTGAGGGCCACACCTGGCAGTGCTTTTTTGTGGGGGTAACTACTCTGGTTTTGGTGCCCAGGAATTGCTCCAGGAGGAGCTCAGGAGATCACATGGTGGGTTAGACCCTGGGCCTCCACAGACAATGACTGTGTCACACACCTCCTTTGGGATGCAAAGTACTCCTCAGGATGGACGTTAGCCAGGGCTTAGCTGAAGGAAGACTCTGCTTGGATGCTGATCAGCAAGGCCTCCCTCACTCCCATGCGGGAACCCCAGGGGCTCCTCGATTAGGCCCAGGGATCTCCAGTGAATCCCAACGGACAGCAGCCTGGCTAGAAACAGAGCATCTCTGCCCAGTTCACCACACACCAGCTGCTGTGTGCGTGTGTGCGTGTGTGCGTGTGTGTGTGTGTGCGTGCGCGCACACGCGCATGCGTGTATATGTATGCATGTTTTGGCAACTTTTTGAGTCATTCAGATCTGGATATACAACCACTAATTTGGGTCTGAAAGCCACTCATTTAGAGGTTTGAGAAATAATGAAAAAGTTCTTAAGTCTTGCAGCCGGGTCTTCAAACAAACACAGAGAAAGAAGCTTAAAGATCTACGAAAGGCCCCGGAGGGGCTCAGCAGTACAGTACTCGCTGTGCATGCTGAGGCCTTAGGTGCCATCCCCAGCACAGGAGAACCAGACAAACAAACTGCCAACCGAGCCATCACTCACGTCGGACAGGGGCGAGGGCCCCGTCCTGGTTGTGCTCGGTTGCTTTCCTGGCACCTGAGCCCATGCCCTTCCCTTTCCGGTCTTAAAACTCCTTCCTTTGCTCCCGTTTCCCCTGGTCATTGGCGTCACAGACAGACAGAGGGACCCTGTGCCGAGTGGACAGTCCCCACGCTCTCACGAAACACCCTTGGCCCCTCTCTACCCAATTGACAGCTCCCCTGCTCCCCCCACAACCTACTCACCCCCACGACCCCTTTCACACATTTTTATTTTCTTTCATTGCAGGAATATGTCAAACCAGGAAAAATATTTTAAAGAATTGAAGTTTCTGCCGGAACCGGAAATGATTCTTTCCTCCTTCCCTGCTGCCGTTCGCCTCGTGCCAGACCTACCTGGCATCCGGCTTCCTGCTCGCCCTTGAAACAACCCCTCCCTGCCTCCCAAGTCCAACAGGCCCGTGCCTATATTTTCCTCCCTGCCACAAGCCTCTTGAGCACCTGCTTTTCTTTTGGGAATTTTTCCTTGGAAACACTACTCTCAGAGGTGAGATTCCTGAGGCTGAGCCCCCCCCCATAGGTCTTACTAGGGTTTTAACTTTTGTTTGTGGCCCACCCCGTGCAGCACTCAGGGCTGACTCCTGGATCACTCACATCACATCAGGGATCACTCCTGATGGGGCTCGGGGGGACCATATGGGGTGCCAGGATCAAATGTGTGCAGGGCAGGGCGTGAAAAAACCTATTAAGTAGCCCTATTTGGTGGGCGACAACTCCTTGGCCCCTGTAGTGGGGAGCTGGGACCCTGCCGCAGGGGTGTGTGGAGGGAGAGGGGGCTTTGAGGGAAGAAGCAGGCTCTGCAGAAAGTGTTTGCTGGTCCTGCCCCTTGGGAGAGGCCAAAATCATGGGGTGCCCTGGCAGTGTGGGGGGAAGGGCAGGAACTCACTTACCCATGCTTCTGTTCCTTGAGCACTGGCCACCACCCCCCAAAGCAAGACAGCCCAGGAGGGGGGGATGGTCTGGAGTGAGCTCAGAGGCACAGGCCCCAAGAGACACAACTCGGCATGGCCTGAAAGGTAGGCGGGGGCTCACAACATGAGGCAGTGGGTTGGCCTGACAATGCTAATCTTGGCAGGGGGAAGGTTTACGGCTCAGCAGGCAGAGTGAACAGCACAGTACCAACCTCTGCCTTGTACTCTAGAGACTCCAACTCTTTCCCTGGCTCTGAGCACTGAGCCTGGGGGAATCCCTGAGCACTGTCGGGTGAGACCCCCAGACCAAGCCAATCAAAACTAAACCATGCTGGTTCTGTCCCCCCGGAGCTGCAGAGTGGCAGAGAACCGGGGTTCAGGTTCAGAATCTTCTGGGCCAGGTTCCCCAGCACCTCGCCCAACCGTTCTGCAGACAAGCACGACCCATCCTGCAAACTCACACACATTCTCCGACCGGCCTGCTGGAGCCGCTGCCTTGGCTGAAGACGCAGCCGCCCGGGGGAAGGAAGGAAGAGGAGCGGCAGTCCTGGCAGCCCAGAACTTGCTTCCACGCCCACCCCCCCCTGTGAGAGAAAGTAGGATGTGACCCCCCACACCCCAACCCATTCCCTCCAGGCCACATCTGTGACTGCACCACCTGCCACGGAGAGAGCCAGGCTCCACTTCCATCCCTACAGCCCATCGGGGTCTGCCCCTCTCCCTCAGCCCCCCAAGGTGGGCATTAGGGAGGCACAGAGGGGAGTTTTAGCCTCTCCCCAACAGAGATCGGGGGCCTCAGAAGAGCTGCTGCCGGGCAGACCTCATCCCAGTGGGAGCCGCCTGGCTACTCTCTTCTTCCAGGGCCCCCACCCCACCCAGGGGGAAACCGAGGCTCAGATAAGGCAGCCAGGAATCCTGACGTTGTCCTGGCCACATGGGTCAAGAGGATAGGCCAGGGGATCTAAGCCTTTGGGGGTTAAGAGTTGGGAGGGGGTTTCTTGGAGTGCTTGACGGCCCGAAGGTGGGTAGTCTGGGGGTACTTGACTTGGCAGTGTGGGTTGATGGTTCTGCATGAGAGTCCAGCCATATGATTCAGCTTGGGTCACAGGTGTGGGGGGTACGGGGCATGGGGTACCAAGGCTGAAACTGAAGGCAGCCCTTGGAGGCATCTCCGGGGGTTCATCCCCTGGGGATTTCTCCTGCCTTGTGTGCCAGGTGGGAGCTGGGGGCTGGGGGACCATGTGGTATCAGGGATCAAAACAGGGTTGCCTGCCTACATGTGATCTCTCTTTGCTCCTTCTCCCAATGCTGCTGCTTCATTTTCTGTTTTTTTTTTTGGGGGGGGGTAACATTCGGCAGTGCTTAGAGCTTATCCTTGGCTCTATGTTCAAGGTTCACTCCTGACAGTGCTCGGGAATCTATACGCAGTGCCAGGGATAGAACCCAGGTTGGCCACATGAAAGGCAAGTGCCTACCCACTGTACTATCTCTCTGACCCCTTAACAAGAGTTCGCCATACAATGATCAAGCACCAATGTTCCCAGCATCCCCATCACCCCCACCTCATCTTCACCGCCCCCCCCCACCCCTGCCTCTGTGGCAAGCACGTTTCCTTTTACTCTCTCTCTCCTTTTGGGTGTTATGGTTTGTAATACAGGTAGTAAGCAGCCATCATGTTTGGTCTATAGTCTACTTTCAGCCCACATCTCTTCCCAAGCCCTCCAAGTATCATTCCCTTAGTGGTCCCTTCTCTATCCAAGCTGCCTTTTCCCCCAGCATGTGAGGCCAGCTTCCAAGCTGTGGAGCGATCCTCCTGGCCCTTATCTCTATTAGCCTTGGGTGTAGTCTCCTATACTATACAGTAATATCTTAAAGCATATCTGTCCCCTGAAATTTGATAACTCATCTATTTCTTTAGTATACGTTACTTTTTTTTCCCCAAGGGGTTGGTATCTCTCAAGCAATGCTCAGAAGACATTGGGCCCCCCCTTTTAGTGCTCATTGGACAACCAAGTGGTCCATTCAAAGATCTGTGCTACCATGTCTCTGTCAGGCTGGAGATTACCCAGGTTACCTCAGCAGTGCTTGGGGACTCCAGAACTGCACCCAATGAACGATGTTCAGAGAAGATGTGGTGCCATGGATTGAATCAGCATGTGAAAGAATGTACCTTAGCACCTATACTATTAATCTGGCCCCTTTATTTATTTGTTTATTATTTTATTTTTTACCAGAGCCAGGAATCAAACCCAGGGTCTTCCCCCCCCCCCCTCTTTGGGTCATACCCAGCAATGCTCAGGGTTACTCCGGGCTTTGCACTCAGGAATTACTCCTGGCAGTGCTTAGGGGACCATATAGGATGCCGGGGATCGAACCCAGGTCAGCTGCGTGCAAGGCAAATGCCCTACCCACTGTGCCAAACCCAGGGTCTTATACCTGCAAGGTATGTGTTCTAAAACTAAGCCTCATCACCAATATCTATTTGAAGAAAACTGAAAGTTGATTCAACTGCCACTGCATACACAAAGGTCTGTAGAATACTTTGGATAAGACTATTTGTTCAAACACATTTCCCCCAGTGTTCAAAACTATTGTTATTGCTTAGTATTGACTATCTATCAATACATATCTATAAACAAATTATGATCCACAAATACTAGGTAAATAATGACTTTTATCTCTCTTATCTCAATTTTGTTTAATCTTTGATGCTGAGAAATTTGTTATCTAAAGCATTTTTTTCCTAACATTTATTAGAAGCCTAATATTCTTCTAAAGTGAATAGAACCAATTTTATTTTCTCTCAATTACTAGTTATTCAAAGAATTACTTGAAAACACCAGAAAAGAGAATATTTTCTTACATATACCACTTAGAGAATAAACTGAGAGTTTATACAGTTTATAAGTTGCAACTCAAGGAGCTTAAAAGGGAAAAAAAATACACTAAATGGAAAATTTACAGAAGGCTATTACAGATTCTACAAAAATTAAAATTGTTTTAAGACCTTTTAAAGTCAGGAAATGAATGAATAGTAATAATCACATAAAATAATTACTAGATCATATGAAAGCTGTTTCTTCTGAGACCACTGGTATGGTTCTAAATATTTTATTATCTCTTCTTTTATTATAATTAAAATAGTTTCTTGCAGATGTGATGCTTTAAGCCAATGTTTCATAAGCATTTCTAAATAGGTATGAAAAATATTAATGTAGGTGGAAAAGATATCACTTTTGTTAAATTTGGGTAACAGAGTGGCACTATGTAGTAAGGGAAGTTCCAATAAAATCTAGGAAACTTAATAGTAATGCAACACTAGCTTAGAAGACACACGACTGTTTTGGTGGTTTTTTAGGGTTTTTTTTGGGGGTTTTTTTTGCAGGGGAAGGGGCACACCAAGCAGTGCACAGGTTTCACTCATTGCTCTGTACTTAAGGATTACTCCTGCTGGAGATCATATGTGGTGGTGGGGATTAAATTCAGATGAACCCAGATCTGCCGAGCCCTTACCCACTGTACTATCTCCCTGGCCCCAACACATGACTGATGTTTAAGTCCCAAACCCACCTCTATTTTATTTATTTCATTTACCCTCTCATATGGGGCCGGCTGCGATAGCACAGCGGTAGGGCGTTTGCCTTGCACGCAGCCAACATGGCCGACGCGAGTTCGATTTCTCCGCCCCTCTCGGAGAGCCTGGCAAGCTGCCGAGAGTATTCGATATGCCAGACACAGTAACAACAAAATCTCCAA
>JAOXYA010015888.1:0-13743 GCA_028565675.1 Sorex palustris | reverse complement strand
CCCAGCCGCTGTCCCTTGTTAGGGGGAAGCTGACCGTGGCTCCTCCTGCCCACCAGGCCTCATCTGGCCTTGTGCTATGCGGGCGACGCCGTAGCCGGCGTGGCAGAGTAGCACTTTCTGGCCATGGCCTCAAGCCGCATGCCTCAAGCTCTCCTCTGAGCCCATTGGGGCGGGTGGTGGCCATGCTGGCCAAAGGTGGCCACACTGTTCGCCAACAGCGTTTCTGCAGTCACGACTGAATGCGAATCCCAAGGGAAACGGTGACGTGATGGGGTGGAGGGAGGCTGGGGGGGGGGGTGTACAGGTGGAAAATCTCCTGTCAGCCAGTTGCAGTAGATGAACCTTATCTAAACCCTGACTCAAACCTGCTTATCTCAAAATGTGGGAGAGAGTCAGGGAAACGTGACCGCTAAATCAGAGTGTGATATCTGATGGAAATAAGTCAGTACTGCCCTTTTACTTGGACTTTTTTAAAAAATGTTTAAGACAGAGATTTGTCAGTTGGATTTTTATTTCCTTTAAAAAAATTCTTCCTGGGGCCAGGCCTGCAAACCCCAGGGCCACATTAGATCCAAAGCACCAGGTGTCTGTCCCTGACCCGAGTGCCCCCCAGAACTGCTGACAAAACAGCGCTGCATCACTGGGAGAACAGCCGGGCCCGCAATACCGGGAACAGCCCCCCAAAGCCCCTTCCTTGGAGCTGCCGCGGAGAGATGGCTGACAGAGGGGTGGGCAGGCAGGCAGTGAGCAGGGCTGCGTGTGTCCAGAGTTCGTGCCCCACAGCAGGTCCTGGGTGACAGGCAGGAATGAAGCCCCAGGGCCACGCACCGATCATGTCTAGGCATTCCTTGCACAGGTCTCTCTAGGTTATACTTCAGCTTCGGAGAGAAAGTCCTTCCCTCTGTGGGCACCATCTTTACAGTTCGCCAAGAGCTTTCACACGCTTCCCCCTTGGAGCTGATTCTGAACCTCTCCTTTGCCTTCACAGCTGCCAAAGCTGCGATTGGAGGCGGCTCGTGTGCCCGCTGTGAGGCGCCTTTCTGGGGCCCAGGCACGCACTGTGGGGTCCCAGCACAGCTGCAGCAGCTCCAGATCCTGCTCCCCTCCTCGGCCGGGGGCTCCCCCAGGCCCAGGCTCCTGCCCCTTCACCACCCCAGGATGGGCAAAATTAGGCCTGGCACAGAGTAAGACCGTTATTGAATTCACGGGTACAGGGATGAATGGCGCTCGCAGCCTCTTTCCCTAAAAGGAAGCAAAGTGCTGAGAAAATCATAGACATTTTCGACTCAGGAGCGGCTGTGTTCCAGACCATTCTCCTGGGAGAAGTCCGACCAGCACCCGGAGCTTCCCCTCTTGGGTCTGTATGAAGTGGGATATTAACCCCGCCCTCGGTTAGAGGGTTGAGATAATGAAAGATGTGGCCCATGCTTGGCATGACACGTTGCCAAGTCAAGTAAAAGTCAAGTTACCTGTTGTTCTTTGTCACTGTCTAAGACAGAAACCTTGCTTGTCCCAGAAGCGTAGACCTTCTCTCTCAACTGCTCCTTCATTTCTTACTGGCCATTGGTCAGTGAATCATAAGATGTGGATGAGAAGCTCAAGTGAGCGTCTGTGTGGAAACAGAGATAAAGTTCTCATAAGAGAAATCTTTTCTTTTCTCTTCTATGTTTGGAGGTCTCATCCGGGGATATTCTGGGGTTACCCCGGTCCTACACTCAGGAGTCACTCCTGGCAATTCAGGGGCCAGTTTGGATGCCGGGGATCGAACCTGGTTGGGCGCATGCAAGGCCAGGCCCTAACCACTGAACCCTCTCTCCGGCTCCTGACCTGGAGAACCGTCTGAAATCCTGCAGCGGCCCCATCGCCTCCATCCGCTGCCATCCCAGCCACTTGCTAGTGGCGCCAGGGGCTGTGGGCAGAGGGGTCGGGGAAGTGTGGAGCAGTGGGGAGGGCCTGAGCGGGCCCCGCCCTCAGGAAGCGAGATCCCTGAGCTGTCCTGGGAAGACCCCACAGTCTGCTGCACGCCAGGGCTGTTTCCAGCCTGGATAAAGACCCCCTGGACCACCCTGGCCCCCTCCCAGCTCACTCCCACCTCCCTCCCAGCTGCCTCCCACCCCTCCTGGCCTCCTTGAGGCCCCGTCCTGGGCCCCTCCCAGCCCCCCACTCCCACCCCTAGCCTCTCCTGGCCCCTTTCCAGCTGCCCTCAAGTCACTGAGCCCAGGGGCCACATCCAGTGTACTGTGACTTCTGAGGGGCCCACAGGAAGAGGAGGGACCCTTGGGACAAGCTCCCACTCCAGGGCTCTGGGATACAAGGCCCTCGGGAGTGACCATCGGCAACCACTTCTACCTGCACCCCAGTTCCTCAGCCCAGCCAGGGAGGCAGCAGCGAGGGGCAGGGGAGGATGGCCAGGCACTGCCTGCGCTGGTGGCTGCGTGTGACCTGCCCCGTGCTGGGACCTGCGGGGCCTGGACCTCAGATGGGCCCTTGGTGCCTCGCCACACTGAGTGAGCCTGACGGAGCCCCCGCCTGCCACAGCTGGGCTGTCACCTACTTCCCGAGGGTTGGCTCCCCGGGGACCCCTGCCATGCCCAGCCACAGCAGGGGTGAGAAGGAACTGTCGGCGCTGGGGCTGTGGCTCAGGGGCCAGAGACTAGCGCCCCCCCATGCCTGGAGTGCCCCCCACACCCAAAAAATTAAAACCAAAAGGTGAGGAAAGGGCATTTGTCAGGGTTTTCTAAGAACAAGGTGGGGAGCAGGGAGCTAGATGGATGCCAGGTTCTGAGAGCGAGTGATCAGGACAGGTGAGGTGCCATCTCCGAGGGCAGACAGGCTGATGGCTCCGGAGATAGGCTCGTGCAGGTGGGCGGGTCTCAGAGCAGGGCCCGGGGAGCAGCGGGCAGCTGGAATTAGAGTCCGGAGGCCTGGCGCCCCGGCGGGCCCAGGGGGCTGTCTTGGTCCCAGCCAACAAACTGGAGCACGAGGCAGATGCTGTCTCACAGTGTGTTTAAGTGTAGGGACAGGGCCACGAAGATGGCCCAGGGGTTAGAACCTGGGTCTGTTCCCAGCACAGCTGGAGCGGTCGGGGGCTGCCCCGCTCGGAGAGAGCCTGAGCAGCTGTCCCTGGCTCTGAGTAGCTACCTGTTCACCATGTGTCACCAGGCCTCACTCTAGGTGGCGGAGCACTGCTCAGGAGCTCCCCTCCAAAAAAAATGCAGAGGAAGGGGATCAGGGGCGGCTGGAAGGGCTGAAGCCCCAAGCAGGCGTGCAGAGGCCTGGAGTCCAGTACTCCGCACCTCAGACTCGCTTCCGCCCGCTCGCCAGGGGTGGGCTGACCCTGTGTGAGTGTCCACTCCAGCCCTGAGGGTACAGCCGTGGACACGACAGGGAACTGGTCTTGCCAATGTGGCAAGATCTCAGATCCAGGGCTGGAGCAATAGCACAGCGGGGAGGGCGTTTGGGCGTTTGCCTTGCATGCAGCCAACCTGGGTTCGATTCCCAGCATCCCATAGGGTCCCCCAAGAACTGCCAGGAGTGATCCCTGAGTGCAGAGACAGGAGGAACCCCATTGCAATGCCGGGTGTGATTCCCCCCCCCCCAAAGAAAAAGCAACCTCAGATCCAGCAGGTGCAGTGCTTGGGACATTACTCAGTACGTAACCCAGCACTGCAAGCTATTACTTACATTCAATACACACGGTGAGGGTCCAGCGGGACACGAGGGTGGGAACACGCAGCACAGAGGCAGGAGGTCTTGCTGGCGGCCTCTCATGCTGTGCTGCTGGGGGCTCGGCGCCCCTGTGCCCACTTTGCTTCCCTTTGTTTATTTTGAGACCACACCAGCTTGGTGCTCGGGAGTTGCTCCAGGGGTGCTGGTGAACTGTGAGATGCCAGAGCTAGAACTGGGGGCTCACACAGGCAGGGACGTGCCCCAGCTCCTGCAGCCACCCCCAGCTACTGCTCTGACTTTTTAAGTTTGTTCAAGTGTACTGCAGCCAAAGGTAAATATTATTTCACTTTTGGTGTTTTACCTCTTTTCTGGTTGAAACAGTTTTATCCTTTGCTGTTGCCTTGAAATCAGGTGCTCGCATGCGTGCATGTACACACACACACACACACACACACACACACATGTCCACACGCCTTCCACACCTGGAAGGATGGCAGGAGACATGCTTTCAGAACACACCGAGAGAACAAGGACAGCAGAACGTGGTCCCCATTGGGAGGGACTGGATCACAGTCAGGACCCATGCTGGGCTGGACCCTGGACAGTCTGAAGCTGCCGGGGGCCTGGGCAGCCGGGCGTGGGTCATGAGGGTCCACCAGGTCCAGCCTCTCTGTGGGGACCCTTCCTCTCTCTCTGGCCGTGCAGCTGCACCCAGCGCACTCCTGTCTGCTGCCTTCCTATGACCCCCAACCCCACCCTGCACGCGGCCTCCTCCCTGCAGCTCACCCAGACCAGTGGGGCCTGGGGCTCCGTTGGGGGTCCCAGAGTCGACTTCCTGTCTCCATTCAGCAGCACTGAGAATTTGGGCCGAAGCTAAAAGTGTGTCAATCAGGGAGAGAACCTGCCCTTCACATGCACCGAGGCTGCTGCCGCTGCTGCTATCAGGACGTGGTCCCTTAGAGAGCCCACCCTGATGCCACAGACAGGGCCAGGGCAAGGCGCCCCGAGTGGCCAGCTCAGCACAGCCTGGCCGCCTCGCTACCCACATTCCTCACCGCTGATACCCGGGACAGGGCACGGCGTGTAGGGCGGCTGTAGAGGTGGCAGGATCCACCTTGAGCTCTCGCTCAGTGCTGCCCTCCAGTCCTCTCCACCAGATCCCAGCTCCGCATGACATGAGCAAGGAGCCTCGTGCTCCCAAGACGAGCTCCCGTGTGTCCACGGGATGAAAACGCCCAAAATCACTGTTCCAGGTGCTCCCATGCGGCGGTTCAGCCCAGAGTTTTTCATCAGAGTCCAGGAGCTGGAGCGATAGCACAGCAGGGAGGGCATTTGCCTTGCACGTGGCCATCCCGGGTTCGATTCCCAGCATCCCATAGTGTCCCCCAAGCACCGCCAGGAGTGATTCCTGAGTGCAGAGCCAGGAGGAACCTCTGTGCATCTCCGGGTGTGACCCAAAAAGAGAAAAAAATCAGAGTCCAGAGGGCAGAGACGGTGGCCAGCAGGTCACATGGGCCCCCTTCCTCAGGAAGCGTTTCTCGGGTGCTTCAGCCCATGTGCACTCGGGGCTGCATCTGGTCCCTGGCCCTGGTGCTGGGGACGCTGAGCCACAGCGGGCGTTAGGTCACCCTGCTACCCATTTCCTACCAGGTTCAGCACTGAGGTCTGCAGTGCAGAGGGAGGAAGGGGAGGCCCTGCCTGGGAGCATTCGTGTCATGCTGATCCCATGCATGTATCTCACCCCACTGCCGCTGCACTGAGCATAGCACTGATCCTACAGACGGGGCCGGGGTGAGAGTACAGGTCAGCGGGAGTGGGGGGGGAGGGGCACTTGTCTTGCACGGTGCTAACCCGGTTTGATCCCCCGCACCCCATTCAGTCCTCTGAGCCCTGCCAGGAGTGATCCCTGATTGCAGAGCCAGGTGTCAGCCCTGAGCACCACCCAGTGTGGGTCTTAAACAAAAGACCCAACTCAGGTGGGTCCTGATGCTCGGGTCCTTTCTGCGCCCGTGTCTCGTCTTGAAGCAGGAGCACATGGGGGTGGGGGGGAGGAGGAAGGAGCCACGCCCCCCTCAGTCCTTGGCGTGTTTCTGATGGATGATCCGAGGCTAGTCCTTGCTTTCTCTCTCTGTTCCTCTCTCTGCAAGCTCACCGCTGTCCTCGTGAAGGAGAAAGTCGCCCCGTGCACACTCAGATCCTCACAGCCCACTTCCCTTCAAAGACGCCCATGACCACCCATGGCAAAGGTGTCATGGCAGATCTGGGTCTACGAAGCTCTTTAAATTGGGGACATTGTCCTGGACCAGGCAGAGGGGCCCAGTGTGACCACCACAGACCCATTTGGCTGATGTGTGCTCATGCATGCACATGTGCGTGTACACCTGTTGCATGTGTGTGGCCAGAGACCAGCTCCAGGGCGTCATACGGCAGGAGCCCTGCCCGAGAGCCACAGCCCGGCCCACCGCTCGGCTTGTCTTGAAGGAGGAGGAGGAGGCCGTGAGCTGAGGGGTGAACTAGGCGGCTCCGGGGACGGAAGAGGCACACGCAGGATCACTGTCAGCCAGCGTCTCCACCCCATCTGCAGGAGCCTCCTCTGGGACCGGGAGAGAAGTGGGGAGGGTCCCGCCATGCCCTGTGTGGTCTGGTGATGAGCACAAGCAGGAGTCTCAGCTGCGGCTCTTGGTGCAGCCCAGGCAGAGAGCGGGGGGTTTGCAGAGCCCGACTGCACCATGCAGAGCAGGACAAGGGGTTCTGGCCCAGAGGGGACACGGGGTCTGGCCTACTAGGGAACGTGGGGGTCTGTCCTGGAGGGGACACTGGCTGGTGTCTGGCCCAGAGGGGACATGGGGGTCTGTCCTGGAGGGGACATGGGGTTCTGGCCCAGAGGGGACACGAGGGTCTGCATCAGCGGGAACCCCCCTTCCCCTCTGGTCATCTCCACTTGCCATGGCTCCAGGCAAGCATTGTGATTCTGCTGAGTGGGGCAGGACAAGGCGTGAGGGCGGCCAGTCAGGGCTGAGACCCAGGTGACCCGATGCACAGTGGCCGCTGTGGGGAGTCAGAGAAATGCCTACCACTGCTCCCAGACTCTGTGTGGCTGCGATGTCCTCATGTCCGAGAAGCAGGAATGGGCCAGGGGAGTGTCCACAGGCACCCTAGGCCCCGAGGACTGCGAAAAGCACTGCCCACTCTCACTGGCTTTCTCATTCGGTTCTTTGAGCGCAGCTGGAGAACCGGCCCTGGATCGGGAGGGGTGCGGGGACCCGAACAGGTGCAGCTACGTGCAGGCGCTGGCTAGTCCTTACTGGGAAGATCTTGGGCAACTGAAACGGTGAGATGCTTGGGCTGGAGCACACACTGCGCACAGAGCCCCAGGCCCGGGCTGTGGCATTGCCTGCCGCTGAGTGGCACCGGGCGGGGTGGGGGAGGGGCTCAAAATGGAAGAAGAAAATAACCACAGGATTGGGATTCTTCACCTCCCCCCATGTGTCCATAGGACGAGTAAAACCCCCCTCTGCGGGCTGTGACGGGGTGAGTGAGCTTAGTGGGCGGGCCACACAGAGCCCTCGGGGGGCGGATCAGGACACACTCTTGTCATCCCTATGGTGATTGATGACCAGCTGCTACCTGTGACATAAAAGGCTGGCAGGGGCTTGCAGACTAGCCAGCAACAGACAAGAAATGCACCCTCACAGTGCTCCTCCAACCATGAGAACATTCTGGAACCCACGCCTCCCGTTCCCCCCACACACAGACACACCATGAAGAAGCCCACGTGTCTCTGAAAACCAAGAGTTTGCCTGGGAAAGAGATTGCATCAGACCCAGCACCCCAGAACCCACTGAAGAGGAAGCAGGGGGGTTGCAAACGCTTTGAGAAAATGTGTCCCACAGTCAGAAGAGGAAACTCATTTGGGTGTGAGGCAACGGCTCGCGAGTAAGAGTGACCCAGGCCAGGAGCAAATTAACTGGAGAATAATTGCAGAAAAGAAAATGGAACCGTGTTTGGCACAGTGCTCCGGGAAATTCTGCCAGAAAGGAAGAGTTTTCTGTTTTTCTTTCCCCCTCCCAATTCTATTGAGTTGGTGTGGCCCTCGTGAGGAAAGGGAATGTCCCCACTCCCCATGACTTCATTGTCCTTCCTCCTGAGGGGTCATCCTCCATGTCACAAACACCAGAAAGGCCGACTGGGCTCTGGGGAACCAGGAAGTTCTTGGGATTTCTTAGAAAGTATCTCTTTCCAGGCAGAGTTTGGTCATCTGGAGGGACACGCCCAGGAGAACAGGGTGGGGTTCAAGCCCACCGTGGTAAAGGGGCTTCCTGCAGCCTGGCTTCTTCTGTGACCACACAAAGGGGCTCCCCCCTGCCACATTGTGATACATTGGCTTCACTTTCTGGCCTCATCCAATGCTGGGGACAATGTTAAGTGGTTCAATCGTTTTGGAAAACAGTATGGACACTCCTCAAAAAAAAAACTAAGAATTGAGCTTCCCTCTGACCCAGCAATTCCAACTCTCAGAATCTACCCCAAGGGCTCAAAAACTCTGATCAGAAATGTCATTTGCACTCCTGTGTTTATTGCAGTACTATTCACGCCAGCCAACGTCTGGAGACAAGCCAAGGGTCCAGGAACAAACAACTGATAAAAAAATAAATAAAATGGAATAAAATTATGGTACATAGACACGATGGAATACTATTCAGCAGGAAGAGAAGACAAAATCATCCTACCACCTGATGGAACTGGAGAGAGTCATTGAGCGAAGTCGGCCAGAGGAGAGAAACAGATGGAAAAGGAGCTCTCTCCCGGTGGGATATGAAGAAGCAGAGCAGGGGTTAACGGAAGGCCCAGAGAAACAGCATCTCTGGACTGGGGTGTAAAACCGAGCAGACCACATTTGCGGGGCGGGGGACCCTGAGCAGGGGAGGGAAGCAGCTCTGGTGGGGGGTCTGGTCTTGGACCGCTGTTTCCATGAAAACCTCTCGATGGCATTGTGAAACAGTAAATCTTGGCACTAGGCAAGCTACAAACCAACCTTCCCCTGCCTTATCTCTTCCTTTATCAGTTGTGGGATTTGGAGCGGCTCCACTTTTCGTCTGGCTTGTTTTTGAACACAGGGCTCACCCATGCGTGCAGCCTTGCACTTTTGGCCGATTGTGGCGTATGTGCCGCTCGCTCGCCATGCCCAGGATCCTGTGGGCCACGTTTCCTGTGTCTGGGGCCTGTCGACAAGAGAAAGAGCAGCCCCACCTCTGGGCTCCTGCTCCTGGCGGGCTCCAAGGACAGGCAGATCTTGTGCGCAACCTTGCTCATGAGTATCACTGGCTTGGTCTTTGTTTTATAGCAATTTTACAGGAATGCCATTTTCCTTAATTATGTAGCTGAACATTAAGTTCGCCCAGTTTGCTCAGAATCCTCTAAGGATCTCCATGATCACTTGAACTGACCTCAGAAACCCAGACTTCCTGTGCACATACGTAGTGCTGGGCCTGAGACGCATTTAGAATGGCTGCTGCATGCGCTTGTCCACAAGGGGCCCAGGTTTCTGCTCTGGGACTGCACGGCGCCCTGGGAGCACCAGGTCAGGAGTCACCCTGAGTACATGTGCATCTGCTGTGTACATGTGCGTGTGTGTGTGTGTGTGTGTGTCTATGCCAATGGGGCCAGAGAGATAGGACAGCACTTGACCTGCAACTTGCATGTGGTAGATTCGGGGTCAATCCCCAGCACCCCATTTGGTCCCCTGAGTGCCCCAGGAGTGCTCCCTGAATGCAGAGCCAGGAGTAAGCCCTGCACACCCCCGAGTGTGCCTCCAAACAAACTAACGAGCAAATATCAAATACAGATATATTTGATGCACATGCTCTACTCCTTATAGATTCCTTATAGCAAACATATGCACTTATATATGCTCATATATATGCTCCAATATATTCCTTCGAGCATATATATATATATGATGAATGAGTATGTATTGTATATTGGTGAAATGAGCATGTGTTATAAATATCTGTAGTATAGTAAGTGCAGAATATAGAGACATATAGCACAGTCGAACATATGACAGTATAGTATCATCAGTATAATAAAGCACGGTGTGGCATAGAAATAGTTTAGCATAGCACAGTGCAGTATAGTCAAAAGTACAGTAAAAATAGTAGAGTGTAGTAAAGTATCACCTCATGCCAGGCTCTGTGGGAGGAACCGGGGAACTCCGGGAATAAAAACAAAGGCCTGGAATTCTCTGAAAACCACATACGCTCCCTTTGCTGCCCGAATCTGCCAGCTCTCTGCCATCGTGTGCGTTCCGGATGCCAGCAGCGCCCAGACGTACCTTCCTAACGGCGAGATCTAGGCTCGGAGCAAACTTTTCTTCCCTTTGAACACACTTCTGCAGGGGCATGACAGGAGCCAATGATTTTCTTCCTTATGAATTGACTTTAGGGGGCTGGAGCAGTAGCACAGCGGGTAGGATGTTTGCCTGGCATGCGGCTGACCTGGGTTTGATTCCCAGCATCCCATATGGTCCCCTGAGTGCCACCGGGAGTAATTCCTGAGTGTAGAGCCAGGAGTAACCCCTGAGCATCACCAGGTGTGACCCAAAAAGGAAAAAAAAAGTTGACTTTAAAGCAAACCTTCCCGATCCTGTATCCCTGCACCTTTCCCACAGTGTTTTAAACGAAGCTGTGACACCAAGTGAGATCCTGCCCGTAGAGGCTAAGGCTCATCAGCTCTGAGTTGCTGCTGAACGGGAGCTAGCACAGGAGACACCACGAAGTCGTCTCCGTTTCCCTCCCCCGGAACCACACGCCAACACCCGCTGGCTCGAAGCTGCGCTCCTAAGTAGGTTAGCCTGACAAGAAGCCTGATTTCTTTCTCTTTTTTTGATATTGGTGCCTCTTCCCTTGTGATAACGTTCTGGAAATAAGTCAAGAGAAAGAGAAGTAGAGGCTAATTTAATCTGAGAACCTAATTTTCACGCTGATTTGAGGTCAGACTATTCATAGTCTTCCAAGGCAAGGATACTAAAGGCAATACGAACACTTCCCAAACCAGATGAAACTGAACATTCTGCTTTTTCTGAAGGTTGAAGGATCGCTCGGTGAAAATGTCTCACCTGTCTCCTTTTGTGGTTACGTGGTCCTGTGGACTTACCAGCCAGCCCCATGCCGTTGCAGTGCTTCGCATTCAGCTATGAAACAGTGTTTTCAGGACGGGACTGACTTGCAGGCTTTGCCCGCAGGGTTTGTCCCTGGCACCACGCGGTGGCTGAGTGAGCATCCCCAGAGCAAGTCCTGAGCACAGGACTCCGAGCACGGCAGCCTTGGCCCCGCAACCAGAAAGAACCAAAACAGCATTGTCAGAAACTTAGAGAAGAAGGCCTTGCTTTTCCTCCAGTGGGATTGCTTTTGGGACATAATAACATTTTAATTGTAAATTTCCTTTAAGTTCGTTTTTCTGAACTCATTGGTCAGCTCACTGGTCAGCTGCTCACAGGGGCACAGCCACCTGCCAGGTGCCGAGGCCACCTTTGTTGTTTCATTGTTTGGGGGGACTCAAGGATAGGCCACACCCAGAGGTGTTCAGGGCTGAGTCCTTGCTTAGAGCTCTCCCTGCAGTGCTAGGGACCAGGTCGTGCCAGGGCTGAAGAGGGTGGGCAGGGTACAAGCCCCCAGGTGCTTTTTTTCTGTGGTTTTGGTTTTTGGGCCACACCTGGCAGTGCTCAGGGCTTACTCCTGGCTCTGGGTTCAGGGATTACTCCTGGCTGTGTGTGGGGGATGGGATGTGGTGCCGGGGATCGAACCTGGGTTGGCTGCATGCAAGGCAAACGCCCTCCCTGCCGGACTAGCGCCTGAGAGCACTGTTATATAGACACCTTCTTGGCTCTCCCCCCGCCATGAGGTGACCCCGCTGGAAAGGTGAGTGGAGGGGCTTGTCTGGGGGTGATGCGAGAGAAATAGAAGCCCTTTGCAGCTATGTTCCATGGCAGGGTTTCCATGACAAAAGCTCGTGCTTGTCAAGTCCCTTGTCTGGGTCTGTGAAATGCGCAGGGCCAGGATGGTGGGGGATCGGTGGCTCAGGGAAGCTGCCGAGCTGGGGGCTCTGGGCTCGGGGTCTGCAGGACATTCCTGGGAGAGAAGTGGGTGGGGGCCTGGGCTGCAGCTGAGTTCAAAGCCAGATTCAAGGGGGGCGTCTCAGGGCGCCTGTCTCAGCACCCTGTGGGACAGGAAGAAGGCGAGGAAGCAAGCTGTCCCCGCACAGGGTCCAGCTGGAACTCAGGGGTGTCCTGAGATGGTGGCACTCCGCGAGCAACCACTTAAGCCACCACAGGTTGTTCCTGTCAACTCCACCTCCCAGCTGACCCCCTCTAGCTGATCTGTTTCATGAAGATGGGCCCAAATGCTACCCTCAGGTGCACACCTGGCACCGGATACCTGCTGCCACCACCTACAGCAACAGGGAGTTTCAGCTTTAAATCTAGAGCAGAGCATCTTCAGGGATGAAACTCCAGTGACCAAGCAAGTGGAAGCCAAGATAAACAAATGGGACCACACTGAACTAGAACCTTCTGCACCTCAAGGGAAATGAGGATTAGGATACAAGCAGAGCCCAGGGACTGGGAAAAATTATTTACCCAATTCCCATCTGTAAAGGGTTAATATCAAATATATAAAACACTGGTAGAACTTTACAAGGGAAAAATTTCTAATTCCATAAAAAATTGGGAGAAAGGAACAGAAAAGAAACTTCCTCAAAGAAGAAATATAAATGGCCAAAAGGCACATGAAAAAATGTGCCACCTCACTAATCATCAGGGAGATGCAGATCAAAAAAAAAACTATGAGATATCATCTCACTCCACAGAAACTGGCACGCATCCCAAAGAACAAGAACAACCAGTGCTGGTACAGATGCGGGGAGAAGGGACTCTCATTCATTGCTGGTGGGAATGCCAACTTGTCCAGGCGTTATGACAAACAATATGGGCATTCTTCAGAAAACTAGAAATCGAGCTTCCATATGACCCAGCAACACCACTTCCGGGAATATATCCCTGGAGTCAAAAAATACACAGCAGAAAAACCCTCTGCACATCTGTGTTTATGGCAGCACTATTCACAATAGCCAGAATCTGGAAACAACCTGAATGCCCGAGAAATATGACTGAATTAAAAAAAAAAAAACTATGGTACATCTACAGAATGGAATACTATGCAGCTACCAGGGAAAATGAAGCCATGAAATTTGCTTATACATGGATGGACATGGAGAGTATCATGCTGAGTGAAATGAGTCAAAGGAAGAGGAACAGACATAGAATGATTGCACTCATTTGCAGGATATAAGTGAGAGGGAACACAATATGAGAATAACATCCAAAGATAGTAGAAATAAGGGTCAGGAGGATTGGTCTATGGTAGGAAGCTTGCCACAGGTGGTTCAGAGAGAGTGCAGTTAGGACAGAGAAGAGGCCACTATGACAATGATAGTTGGAAATGATCACTCTGGACAGAAACTGAATGCCGAAAGGAGGTAAAGTGATACGCATGATACCCTTTCAGTAACTGTTGCAAGCCACAGTACTTAAAAGTAAAATGAGAGAGGTGGGGGAAGGAAGGGGTCAGAGAGAGAGAGAGAGAAAGAGAGTGAAAGAGAGATAGATATAAGAAGCGGTGGGAAGGCAGGCGGGAACACTGGTGGCTGGGAAATGTGCACTGGTGAAGGAATGGGTGTTGGAACACTGTATGACTGAAACTCAACATGAACAACTTTGTAACTGTGTCTCTCGTGGTGATTAGTTAGAAAACAAACAAACCAAGAAAATAAAACAACCTACTATAACCTTAAAAGAACAGGCTCCTTGTACAGGAACAAAGGAGGGAACTGAGGAGTTGGGAACATGCAATTTAGCACCTAAATTAAAAAAAAAAAACCCTCAGTAGGAAGGTAGCCAATTAAAGAAAATTGGCCAAGATGGATTTGTAACATGAAACCCTGAAGGACTAAATAAGAGAGAGAAATATGAAATAAAATATAAGAGACATGGGGGGCTGTCAATGTAGGATCTTCAAA
>JAOXYA010015853.1:0-13251 GCA_028565675.1 Sorex palustris | reverse complement strand
AGAGAAGAGAGAGAGAGAGAGAGAGAGAGAGAGAGAGAGAGAGAGAGAGAGAGAAAATCACCCATATCTTGAATTAAAAGGAAACAGTAAAGGACAACAACAGATGGTCAAAGTCATTGGAATGATGATTTTGTCTATAGAACTCAGCTTACATGGGGAGGGTGCTGATGGCTGGAACTTTGTGTTCTACCTTGGGACACTAGTGGAGGGAAGTGTACGCTCTGGTGGTGGGTGTGGTGTCAGAATGATGTATGCATGATGAAAAGTATGAAACAGTATTATAAATCCTAGCACCTCAATAAAAATAGTAAAAAAAAATTTAAAGAAAGGTAGGGTATAAAAGAAAGGACATTGCAGAGATAATATTCTGTCTGATACATTTTTGTCATAATGAATAAAATTTCAGAATTTGAAGGTGATTTGACTTCGAAGTCTATTTTTGGAATGCCAGCTCCATGCTGAGCTTGGGCTTGTTTTTAAATCTTACAGTTTTAATAAGCTCTTGCAGAGTCTTGCATTAGACAGTTACCATGGCAACCTTCTTTGATCTAGAAAACCCTCTTAACCCATTTTCCAAATTGGGGGAATGATGAGGGAATGAGGATGAGAAAAGGACTGTTATATGATCTCATTTAGCCCCTTGCATTCCTGCAATGCAAATATGATGCCCCCCCCCTCTTGCTTTATGGCTGAAAGAACAGAGGTCTAGAGGGGAGAGATCATTTATCCAGGACCTTGCAGTATCCAGCAGAGTTAGGTTATAAGAGAGACCTGGAGCAGAAACTCACGGGGAAAAGCCTTTAACCAAGAAGCTTGGCTGAGAAAGTTGAATGATAAAAGTATTCAAAATAAGCCCAGAGGTGAGTCCTGCAACACTCGAGGTATGTCGAGGTATGTCGAGGTGTGTGGGGATTCATTGCAGAGCCTGTTAAAAGCCCTGCAGGCCCTGCAGGGGCTCAGTCATTATCTCAGTTTGTGCGGAAGGGGTGGGGGGAACAGGCTTGGGAGGATGTTCCTTGCCCAAGGCCACGTAGTTGACTGGTGGTGGGCCTGGATCCAAGCCCAGCTCTTATCTACCCCAGCAAAACTGGTTACTACGAGTAAAGCCGCAGGGCCTGGGTGCTTTCTACTCTGCTCTGCTCCAAATCCTTTCCCCGAGCACTGGCAGAGTAAGAAGCACCTCCCTTCTCTGCCCTCCCCCAGTTCGTCCCACCTTTGTGAGGCCAAAGAACTCCACTAATGCAGAAGACCAGAGTCCCAGATCCTCTGAGCCAAGCAATAAGGGAACCTGTCCGGTCATCTGTGCAGCATCTGGAGCATATCCCAGGTGCCTGACTGGCTTCCAGGGCAGACCTTGATCAAGAGTTTGAACAGTATCAAAGGCCTTAGAAGTCAGTCTCTGTGCTAGGAGACCATCAGCACGGGTTTCAAGGAACGTGGAGTAAGAGAAAGGATGAATATGTGATGCCCGAGAAGTCCTGAATACTTCTAGTCACTCCCTCAACCAAGGACATGGGCAGAAGCATGGGCTTTGGATGCAGGAGCTCTGGGTTCAATCCCAAGCCCTGCCTAGTCCCTTAAGCACTGCTGGGAGCAGCCCCTGAGTACTACCAGATGTGGGCCCTCCAAAAAGCAAAGATATCAGGGCCCCATAGGCATGGCTCAGAGGGCAGGTGTGTGTGTGTGTGTTGTAAGCAGGAGCTCTGGGTTTGATCCCCGGCACCAAAGTCCCCTTGGGTATCCTGGTAGCAACCCCTCAGCAAGAGCCCGGAGCAGCTCCTGAGTGCTGCCAGTCGTGTGACCCTGGGAAAGTTGTGTAACCTTTATGGACATCTCTCTCCCAACTTTCAGATGGGTGAGCCAAGCTGCTCAGTAGGGTAGGCCAGCAGAGTAAATAGAATATATGTGCAGAGTTCTTGCCACACCTGGTGACATCTATGGACATCTGTGGTGACATCAACAGATGCCAACTATTGCTTTCTTTCAGTTCTTTATCCCTTCCCTTTACCAATAAGTGTCTCCCAATTCTAAAGTGGGTTGTTGGATGATGGAAGAAATTCCTGACTCATATACAGCAAAGCCAGCCCTGAACACCAGAGATTGGGCTCAGGACCTGAAGAGCAGTGGGCCTGGTGGCTGGGAGCACAGAGCAAGAGGGATGGCTCTTCTGTCCTCTTCAGTCACTGCCTCAGGCTGTGGAGGGTGAGGGCACAGTTGGCCTAGCTCTGAGAAAGGGAAAGTGCAGGGATGTGGGTGGTGGGGTAAATTTGGGGGTGGAAGAGTGTAAGATTTGGGATGTGAGTGGTGAGGCAAATAAATCTAGAGTATGAACGCTCAAGGTGGGGTGGGGGTGTGAAGGAGACCTGGGGGCAGTAGATACTGTTCAAAAGTTGGAGAACCTCAGGCTTAGAGCTGGGAGGGCCCAGTGGGGACTAGAGTTACAAATTGGAGGATTTTCCCTGGGGACAGTTTGGGTGGGAAGCGGTGGTTTCCTCACCCGACAAGCCTCATGAGGGGACTTTGAAGATGGTGGGTCCATCTTCAAAGTCCAGGAGATGATGGGTGTTCCCTGTACTCAGTGCCAAGAATCCAGAGGAAAGCGGCCAGGGCAGCAGAAAGAGGATGGCGTTGCGGGGCCCAGCAGGCCACAGGAGAGAGCGGACCAGGCGCTGAGAGTCAGCTGGGCCAGGAGGCCTCCAGAGGCGGGAGGGGGCAGCCCAAGCACCTGGCAGAGCTGCAGCGATCCACTTCAAAGGGCCTCCAGTTCAGAGGGTCCACAGTAGCTATACCAGAGAGGGCCAAGCCACACTGCAGACCCACTCAGCCGTGAGGGAGACACCCTCCTCGTGGGATGGCCCAGGATGGCCCCAGTAGCCCCCCCAGCAGCCAGTTAGACCTAGGAAGGACCCTGGCCCACTGAGGTGTGAAGACACCTCTGGCCTCCTCGACATGTCTTCAGTCGGTACCAATGTACTGCCTCCCTCCCACCTCAGCCTCCCCACTCCCTCTGTTACCTCTGGGAGCCCTTCCCAAACAAACCACTTATTTGCTTTGTGGGGAAAGCGGGTAAACTTCCAGGAAAGTGCTCCCCAACAAGAAGAAATCCATTTTAGCTCCTCAACATGCCCAGAAAGCAGGGCTCCTGGCTGGTGACAGTCAAGACTTGTCAGGCCTTCCTTGGCCTGCTGCAAGGGCTTCCTGGAAGGGTGGGTACCACAGACGAGGGTCGGGGCAAGGCTCAACGGGTGGAGAGATTGAAACCAACTATCACTCCTTTCCCACTCCAGACTCAAAACTGCCAGTACACTCCCACTTTCTGACCTTTGTGCTTGATATTCTTTCTGCCTGGACCGAACTTGGCCTCAGGAAGGAGCGGTTACGTCATTTCTGAGTCTTTACACAAAATGAAAGTGTCAGCCTTTGTTCAAAAATGAAGAATTTCAAAATAGCAAGAGCAAATATTGAACCAAGAGAGATATACTCTGCACAGACCGCCGCAGGCCCTGGGTCCTCACAGGTCAGAATGTTGGGGCTGGCTCCACATTGCTGAACATCTTTTGAAGTGTTATCTTTGCAGAGACCCTTTCCCAGCCTTCCTCTATAAAAATGGCATCCAGTGTGTGTGTGTGTGTGTGTGTGTGTGTGTGTGTGTGTGTGTGTGTGTGTTTTGGGGATGAGGGGGCAGTGCTAGAAAGATAGTACAGAGGGTAAGGTCATAAGCCTTGCATATGACCAATCTGGGTTCAATCCCAGTGCCCCATATAGTCCCCCAAGCCCTGCCACGAGTGACCCCGGAATGCAGAGCCAGGAATAAGTCCTGAGCACAGTCAAGTGTGACGCAACCCTCCCCCTCCAATAATAATAAATAAATCATCATCCAGCAACTACTCCCAGCCCATTCCTAGCTTTCCTAGCCTCCCCTGTACCCCTCCCCCGCCATCCCATGCAGCCCACTGCCTTGTTGTGTAAACTTCCTGGCAGAGCACTAGCCCCTAAGGTCATCATTACGTCTGATCTCTGCTATGTCATGAGACTGAAGTGGTCCCTGACCAGGAGCATATGCTCCACAGAAACTCAAGAGAGGAGTGGGCTGGGGATGGAGAGGCAACAGAGAAACTGTGTCTCTCCGCGGAATAGCCTGAGGCTGAAGAGAGGAAATCAAACCATTTTATTACTCAGTGATCTTTAAATAAGATTTTAAGGACTAAAGACTTGGTTCAGAGGGTAGAGTCTTAAGTTGTGGGTCATGTTCCCAGCACTGCCCCCCATCACCAAGTGTGATTCTGGTGGCATTGCCATTGTAATCAGTCGTACCACAAGTATATGATCTTGGACATATCACAACCAAGTGTGCACCCTAAGCAAAGTGTGTGAACACCGTGATCCAGTGTATATCCCCCAGACATTGCAGCAACAAAAGAGGAATGGGTGAAAAAGTCCCAGAGTTTGGGTTGGAGAGGCAGTACAGGGGTGAAGGCACTTGCCTTGTGTGTGGCAGACCCTGGTTCAATCTCAGCACTTCAGAGAGTCCCTGAACACTGCCAAGAGTGGTCTCTAAGCACAGAGGCAGAAAGATCTGGGCATCACTGTGTGTGACCCTATATAAATATATAAATATATAGTAGTTTATATATGTATATATAATATATATAATATATTTGAATTAAAATTTTTAAGATAAAGTTTATTCTTGTATAATGATCCTTTTTGATCCCAGATTGGAAGAATCAATATTGGTGTTTTTTTGTTTTATTTTGGCCACTCCCAGCAGTGTTCAGGGATCACTACAAGTTCTGTGTTCAGGGATCACTCCTGGAAGACTCAGGGAACCACATGGGATGCTGGGAATGGAACCCAGGTCAGCTGCTTACAAGGTAAGCACTCTACCCATTATACTATTGCTCCTGTCCCAGAATCAATATTGTTAAGATAGCAAATTCTCTCCAAACTGATGTAGATATTGAATTCAATTCCTACCAAACTACCAGTATTTTTTAAAATGAACAAGCTGATGCTAAAATTTAGATTAAAATGCAAAGGACCTAATATAAAGCAAACAATTTTGAAAAAAATGGGAAAAAGTGGAAGGCTTGTACTTTCTGATTTCAAAATTAACTGTTGAACTACATAACCCTAGCATTTTACTGTCACAAAAGAATAGATGTACAGGACTAAGGTGATAGTTCACTGGGCTAGCACATGTGCTTCATGTAGGGGAACCCAGGTTTGATTCCATCACCAGTACCACGTGGACCCCTATGCACCCAGCTGGGGTGTGAACCAGAAACAAACAAAAAGAACAGAGTTATAAATGGATCAGAATTTGAGTGTTCATGAATAAATCCTTACATTTATGATAAACTATAAGATATAAAGGTTACAGAGTGAAAAAAAAATAAGGCTGGAGTGATAGTACAGAAGGTAAAGCACTTGCTTTGCATGTGGCCGACCTGGGTTTGATCCTCAGCACCCCATATGGTCCCCTGAGCCTGCCAGGAGTGATCCTTAAGAGCAGAACCAGGAGTAAGCCAGGTGTTGCCCCAAACAAAACCAAATTGCAAATTGAGAATTTATAACATAGATTCTATCTAAGATACATAACAAACTCTTATAATTCAATAAAAAGATAAGTAATTCAATTTTTAAATGGACAAGGCTTTGAATATCTATTTTATCAAAGAGGAAACACAAAAGTCCAAAAAGTCTTTAAGAAGATTCATCACTAGTCATTGTAGGAATGCAACTCAACCACAATGAGTTATCACTTCATATCCACTAGAATGACTATAATTACAAAGAAAACAAATAATAGGTGTCAAGGATGTGAGGAAATTGGAATCTTCATCCATTGCAGATGGAATGTAGAATGGTACAGCCGCTTAAAAATAATTTGGCAGTTCCTCAAAGAGTTAAACATAGAGTTACCATATGACCATTCTTAAGATTCTACCCAAGAGAACTGAAAACATATGTCCACACAAAGACTTCTACATAAATGTTCACAGAAGCATTATTTGTAACAGGCCCCAAAGTGCTAACAACTCAGATGCTCATCAACTCAGAAGAGATACATAAAGTGTGGTCCATTCATATAATAGCATATGCCTGCCCTAAATATAGGAGGACAGGGGCTGGAGTGATAGCACAGTGGATAGGGCATTTTCCTTGCATGCGGCCGTCCCAGGTTCAACTCCCAGCATCCCATATGGTCCCCTGAGCACCGCCAGGAGTAATTCCTGAGTGCACGAGCCAGGAGTAACCCCTGTGCATAGCCAGGTGTGACTCAAAAAGAAAAAAAAAAAAGGTTTTTTAAAAATACAATGTAAGCCTCTCAAAGAACTGAAGTGAGCATTTCATATGCCAGACGCCTGGGTTTGATATTTGGCATCCCACGAAGTAACAACCATATACATCTCCCTTCACTAGCAGCTGGAAGTAGCCCGGACTACTTCAGGGGGTGTTACTCTCCCCACCAAACATGCACATGAGAGGGGCCCGGATATGGCTCAGTGCCTAACAAGGTTGCCTTGCAAGTATGAGGTCACACATTGGTCCCTGCTGCCACTGCAGGCCCGAGTGTCATCCTGGCAGCTGCGCTGTGTATCACCCCTGGCCCTGTTGGTGATGTATAGCCACAATGCAGTCAGGCAGGCCTGGGCACCACGACTAATGGCACAGCCCCTGGCAGGCACCTCAACTGAACAAGCCTCACATCAGAAAGTGTGACTTGGCGGCTCATGCATGACCACAATAGCTGAGGTAGATGACCTGAAAGCCCAGAGTCACTAGGTCTGTGTCATCCCCGTCGAAACACTAGAATACCAACAGAGGAAAGGGAAGGGGGAAAGGGAGTGATTATAACCAAACAAAACAGCATGGTTTCTGTTAATTTAGGAGAAATATTATAAATGAGGCAAAGCCTTAAACTGGGGATTTTTAACTGTGCTTTTTTTTTCTATCAAATACTCTGAAAACTTCTCAAAATTAAATTAAAAACTTGGGCTGGAGATATAGCTCAAAAGACTGAGTATATGCTTTGTAACAAGAAGGCCCAGGTTCAAGCCAGCACCATGTGGTCCTCAAACAGTGCCCAGGGTGACCCCAAGCACAGAGCCTGCACTGCTGAGTATGGCCCCAAACTAAACACACACACACACACACACACACACACACACACCCCACACACTTACAAACACAGAACTGCTGGAGAAAGTACAGTAGGTAGGATAGTTGCGAGGAGTAGCCCAAAATCCAAAGGCGGGTGGTGGAAATACAAGTGCATTTCACACCAAAATTTAACAAGGACATTTTACAGTATTGTGACAATCCCACAAGATGTAGATTCTCTGCCCTGTCTCCATAACTCTCAATAACTGTTGTGAATGCGTTACTGGTGGTTTCTTTGTGCTGATGCAAAGAAGGTACATAACCAAAGAAATATCTACATATCTACAGGTACAAGCTCAATTAGAAACCAGCTCCCGTCTTAGTTGTGCCTGCTTCTACCCACGCACTGGTTAGTTACATCAAAGTTTAAATGGGTATCACTCAAGTTTTGGTGCTTGTCAGCTTTTGGACTTAACAAGTGTGAAAAATAAAACTGAATATTGGGGTGCTGGAGTGACAGTACAGTGGGCAGGGTGCTTGGCTTGCATGCAGCTGACCAAAGTTCAATCTCCAGCGCCACCTATGGTCCCCTGCCCGGAGTGATGCCTGAGCTCAAAGTCCCAAATCCCTATCCCCTGGCAAAAAAAAAAAAAAAAAAGGGAAGGAAAAAAAAATTTACTCTTTATCCTGATAGTGACATGATAAACACAAACAGTGTCTTAAGCAGGGAGAGAGGATCACATTTATATCTTGAACAATTTCCTCCAGTTGCAGAGTAGAAAAGGAGGTAAAGGGGATCAAAAAGGAATAAATTAAAAGGTTAGTCTGTTACTCTGGGGGCCCTGGTAAGAGAAGCATACACTATTTGAGAGGGGGGAAAAATGAGGCTAAATTCATAAAGCTTAGTAATAGGCTGTTACAGGAATAAAGACGCAAGTATCAACATTGTTAGCACTCACTGAGATTCAAGAAATACTAGGAAAGAGGTTTTGGGCATCAAGAGCCGGGCAGGTTGGACTGGACATGCTGAGCTCTGGGGAGGTCTTGGGGGAAAGAGGGGAAGCAGACAAGAGAAGCTCAGGGAGGAGATCTTATCATCTCACAACTGAAGCCCTGGGTGTTGAAGGAATTATCTTAAAAGTTGCCTTGAGGGGCTGGAGTGGTAGCATAGCGGGTGGGGTGGGGCGTTTGCCTTCACAAGGCGACCCAGGTTCAATTCCCAGCATCCCATATGGTGCCCTGAGCACCGCCAGGAGTAATTCCTGAGCGCAGAGGCAGGAGTAGCCCCTGTGCATTGCTGGGTGTGACCCAAAAAGAAAAAAAAAAGTTGCCTTGAATGTTACATAATTATGCTATCCCATTCCATTTTTTATTTCTGAAATTTAATATTTTTAATGTGAATCTGTCCATAGATGTTCTTTTAAAAAATAAATTTATCAGTGTCAAGAATATAGCACAGTAGCAGAGTACTTGTCTTGCACGTGGGAAGCCCTTGGTTCAGTACCTGACACTGCAAAGAAGAAAAAAGAAAAAAGAAAAAGCAACAAACTAGGAGGACAAGTAGAGCGGGCAGCGCTAATTCCTAGTGGAACTCAGGAGGCTACACAGGGTGCCAGAGATGGAACCTGGGTCAGCTCATGTGCAAGGCAAATGCCCTACCAGCTGTACTATCACTCTAGCCCCAGGACTAATCCAATTTTAAATAAAATTAATTTGATCTGTCTTTTGCAAATTAGGTTAAATATTATTAATAATGATTTTATAGTCTGTGTAAGAGATGTTTATAAAACATTTTTGTCATGATACTTGAAATTTGCTTTTAGAACTACCTAAGCAACCAGGGGCCAGAGAGTGTCCAATGGGCTGAGAGCTGCTGTGCATGGAGAAAATCTAGGTCCCCTGAGACAGGGTCCACTGCCCCCTAAGGACTGCTTGCAGCTATCTCTGGGCACAAAGTGAGGAGTAGCCCATGAACACCTCCAGGTGTGGCCCCCAAACCAAAACCAAAACACTCAAAAGTAAAACAAAAGAAAAAGTAGAAAAGAGGATGGCAGATGCAAATCTGGGGAAATCCTGATGATTGTTTAATAAGGGCAATAGTTACATGGGAACTTTAAGCCTGCGCGGTTACAGGCAGCTAATTATAATTTAAGACAAAATTTCTTTTCTTTTTAGTTGCAAGATCTTTCAGCCTTCTCCTCTCTTTGGCTTACCTCTCAGAGGAGTCTTGGGTTCTAGGCCCCAGTCCTCTGAGTTCCTTCCCCACAAGCCTGAGATGACTCATGGGCCAGGCTGGAGACAAGGACAGCAGAGCATTACCCTGGTCAGTCTCAGAAAAGGAGCAGTCTTTCCTCTTCTCCTAAGCTCCAAACTAACTACAGAACTCAAAAGAGTATTATTTTTATTTTGTGTTTACATTTCAATCAGCAGAGACCTGGAACCAGCTGACCTCATATATTACCGCCACACAGGACCTGGACTCAACCATCACACCATGAATATTCTTCAGTAAGAAGAAAAGTACTCAGATTCTCTCAGCCTCCACCCACCCAGTCTCCAGTTCTAGCCACAGCTGTCATATTTGCTTTTCATCTGCAAAGTTACATAACTCACCTACTTCTAATCATTCTTCCATTTCCACAAAAATACTGAAGTTCCTAAAAATCTTTCAAAGTGCTAAAAAGCTTTCTCCTTAAAAATAATCACTCCCAGGGCTGGAGCGATAGCACAGCGGGTAGGGCGTTTGCCTTGCACGCGGCCAACCCAGGTTCGTTTCCCAGCATCCCATATGGTCCCCTGAGCACCGCCAGGAGTGATTCCTGAGTGCAGAGCCAGGAGTAACCCCTGCGCATTGCCGGTGTGACCCAGAAAGCCAAAAAAAAAAAAGTTGAGTAGAAATCCCCACCAGCAGTGGATTACGGTGCGAACAGGTTTTATTTGATGGAGTACGATCTATTATGAAATTTCATATTTTCTGTCCAACTGCTTACTATATGAATTACCGGTCATCTCTGGACAGTAATAACTCTGTTAACTCACATGAATTGACATGAACTGCTTACAGAGTGAGAGGGAAATAAGCAGGCATTATCACCTACCCAATGATATGAATAATTCATTTTACCTTTTGATCAAACCTGTGTCATTAAATCTATGATTTGAAAAATAAACAATGCAATCTCATAATTTCCTTTGAAAATTTCACTATTAAATCATATTAAATTCTTCTGTCTTCCATAAACTGCCACAAATCAACTCTTACCAAAAAGGACTGGGTTAGGGCTGGAGCAATTCTACAGTGAGTAGGGTGTTTGCCTTGAACATGGCCGACCTGGGTTCGATCCCCAGCATCCCATATGGTCTACCAAGCACTGCCAGGAGTAATTCCTGAGTACAAAGCCAGTAGGAATCCCTGTGCATTGCAGAGTGTGACCCCAAAATCAGGAAAAAAGAGGATTGGGTCTTAAAAACAAGAGTTTATATCTGTTGATCCCTACACAATGCTTTTATTGATAACAAAAAAACCCACAACAATAAGATGTCATATTCTGGATAACCAATACATTACTTAAAAAGTTCAAGGTAAGATTAAGATTTCTATTAGAAAGGCATTTATAGAAGTCATCAGTGGGGGAAATTGAGGTGTCACAGAATCATGAATGTTTGATGAAAAGGCAGGTAAGTCATTTCCATAGAACACTGTCAATTTAAATAACAAAATAATATAAAAAGCAGAATCTGTTACCAATCAATTATAAGCAGCAACAGATCCAAATGTCAGGGAGAGAAAAAACAAGTTTGTATAGAAAAGATATAGAATATATGACATCAATCTAGCTTATCCACAGTGCATCTGAATACACACAGATATTAAGCAAATTCTGAGTCCCACAGAAATGATAATGACAGTTCTTAGCTTCCTTTCTGGAGTAAAGTTTTCAGATATTTAGCAGGCTGTATTAGTATAGGTGTAAAGCAAAAAACTCCCCAAAAGTCAATTACTTAGAATAACTATTAATAATAATGTATATTACTATTGCTATTGTAGTTGTAGCTTCACTTGAATAGCACTGACGACTATCACTTGAAGTGCTTTACATACTTGCTGTCAATCTTACTTCTTACTCTGTTAAGTAATACGTACTATTAATAACCCCTTTTATAGAAAAAAAATGAAGCATAAGCTCAGATAGAGAAGGGAGCACCAAATAAAGGGTGTTTAGAGGATCCTCCCAGGAGGGGAGATACATGTTGAAAGTAGACTATGGACTGAACATGACTGCCACTCAATGCCTCTTTTGCAGACCACAATACCCAAAAGGAGAGAGACAACAAAAGGGAATGCCCTGCCACAGAGGCAGGGTGGGATGGGGGGATGGGTGAGGGAGGGATACTGGGATCTATGGTGGTGGAAAATGGGCACTGGTGGAGGGATGGGTACTTGATCATTGTACAATTGAAACCCAAGCACAAAACTTTGTAAATCTACAATTGTACCTCATGGTGTTCCACTAATAAAAATAAAAAATATATAATTTTAAAGTTAAATTAAAAATGGGAGCAGTAAATATGCCACATTAGTCTAAAATATCTTATTTGAGAAAATATGTAAAGATAGAAAAAAATTTAATAGATATATGTAAATAGCTTTGATTTTCATTTTAAAATAATTTATTATAGAATCAAAAAAAAGAGGTCAGAGAAATAGTCCATTTGGTAAGGCACTGGCCTTGCATGTGGCTGATAGGATAAATCTCTGGTACTACATAGGCTACCAGATCTGAGCACAGTCAGGAGTGATCCCTGAGCACAAAGACAAGAATAGAACACTAGACCCTAAGGACAGTGGAGTGTGATGCAAGCCCACTGGAGAAAATGAATAAATAAATAATCAAACTAGATGAGTGTTTTCACACAATATACACAAAAAAGCATAGATTGAAGATTAATGTGTCAGACCACAACCCATAAAATGCATTAAAAACAAACAAAACCACACAGACGATTCTATATTGGCTTTTGTGATGTACTTAGAAATTTGACTCCAGAGGCAAGGGAAACAAACAAAAAATAAACAAACAAAATTAGACTATATCAAACTAAAACACTTCTGCACTGAAAAGAAAATGACCTTTGATAAGTAAAGAAATCCTATTAAATCAGTGGGGGGGAATCGATTACAAACTATATATATGAAAACAAGACTAAATTATGAGAACTATTGATACCAGATAATCTCAATTATATAATAAGGGGCATTAGAGAGTCTAAACAAGGGAATAGAAAAAGTTTTATGCTTTAACTGCAGTGCCGGGGTTACCAGAGAAGTGTGAAGTGTTGTGACCCTGGGTCCCAACCCTCCACTTCCACCCTTCCCACCAAAAAATAAATAATTAAATATATGTGCTAATGGTTTTTAGTGTTTATTTAAATAGGTTAAATTTATTGTTATAAATTTTAATGGGGTATTTCATAGCTAAATTTATATTTGTTTTAATAATTACTCTCTTTTGCCTATTATTTTTCATTTGCATGTCTCTACATGTCATTTTCTGTACAAGGTAAGTATTATGACATTCTTAGGCTTTATAGATCTAGAAAGTAATTTTGTAATTTAGTAATTTTATTACAGCAAAAATGAAATAATATGATTCTAAAGGGTTTAATTATTGTTTTCATAGTGATTTTTAAATTAATGAATATTGAACAATGTGTGTAAAAAGTACGTAGACTTGAATATGTTAGAAGTCCAGTTTCTATAAGGCCTAACTCCTTAAATTGGGGCTTGTAATCCCTTTCAGAGTCATGTAACTGAATGTGAGAAGTTGTGAAAAATGAAACAACAGCAAAAGGTTTATGAAGGACCAAAAATGAATTTGAAGTCAACCATGAAATGAATATGAGGTGCTTCTGGCAATATTGACCAGTGTTGTGATTTTTGGATAAAAAGGGATTATGAGTGAACAAAATTTAAGAATCCCTGGTATAAATTCTAATTTCATAGCTGTGGCCAAGAGTTTAAGTAAACTGTTGGAATATAGCTCTAAAAATTTTAGATTTAACATTAGTATGTCCTTCCTTTCTCCCTTGCCACAGGGAGTTTAGGTTCATTGGGTTACACCCGTCAGAGTACTCCCAAGGCAC
>JAOXYA010015837.1:0-13746 GCA_028565675.1 Sorex palustris | reverse complement strand
CACGGCAGAGCCTGGCAAGCTCCCCGTGACGTATTCGATATGCCAGACACAGTAACAACAAGTCTCACAATGGAGACGTTACTGGGTCCGCTTGGGCTTGAGCATGTTGCAGGGGCCAAAAGTTCCCAGGATTAAGTAATATAACATAAATTTGTTAAATGCCTGCCTGGAGGTGGACTGGGGGGTGGGAGGGCACACCCAGTTCTTTCCTGTGACACACACACAACAGGGGTGCAGAGGCTGTGACACACATACAACTGGGATACAGAGGCCATCACACACACACACACACGTGTGGTACACAAGAGCAAGGACATGGAGGCTGTGGGGAACACACAGAACCAACATTTGCACAGCTCTAAGCAAAGACAAACTCTTGCCTTTCCCTGCAGCCCCAACCGACCCGGTGGCATCAGGTTTTCTGTTTTTGTTTCTAATTTTGGTTTGGGGCGGGGTTCAGAGGTTCGTGGTAGTGCTTGGGGGCCCACACACAGTGTGAGGAGTGAAGCCCCTTCCCCTGGTGCTACTCCACGCCTGGGTGGCGTCCAGCGCAGGGATGTAACAGAGCAAGGAGGGCCAATCCCCGTGACAGCTCATACATGGGACAGACGTGCGGGACAGTGCACACGCTTGGTCTGGTTGAGGAAACTGAGATGACCAGGGGGTGGGCAGGAAGGGGCGGGAGAGCAGAGTCTGGGGACAGAGGGTCACAGTGAAGTGCAGCAACTACATGATCGATGCCACAAATGCTGCAGGCCTCTCACCCAGCCGAAACTAAACTATCCGGTGTAACAAACTACGCGTCTATTTCCATTAGGGTTGGGAGCAAGACAAACGTTTGGTCAACAACCACCCAGCATGTTTCTGGAATTTTCAGCCAACTCAGGAGAAAGACACCAGAGGTATGAGAATTAAAAACAGAAGAGGGGAAAAGACCTTCAGCAAATGATCTAGCGAGATACCTGCACGCCTCCCCGGCTCCCTCCAGCCCCCACCCCAGGAACCCACTGGACAATGCGGAGGTACCTGTGCACTGAGGCGGGGCCTGGAGGCCAGCTGGAGTCAGCTACTTTTGTCCCATAAACAAGGGACAGCTGCTCCCGAGACAGTGGCTTGGGATCGCGGCCCACGCTGCAGGGCACAGAGCATCCGGGCACGCCTACAGGAATCGCACCAAGAGCAGCAGCAGCAGCATGCAGACACCTAGGAACAAGCACCCACACCCTCGCCCCACAAACACTCCTGCTCCGCTTGGAACTTGGTGGGACCCAAACCCAAACACCGAGAACTCCGGCCGGGAAGCTGTGCAGGGGGAGCCTGCAGTCCACACGGGACACAGTGCTGCGGGGCGTGGACAGGAAGGAGCAGAAACTGGTCTGGCCACTAAGGAGAATGGTATAGACGCCCCCCAAAACCACAGCTGGGCAGACAAGGCCATGGTGCGCCCCCCCACGGTCACAACAACACACAGTAGAAGAGAGCTTGGCACACCTGTTCATGGCTGCACCACTGACACAGCACCGTGCCGGCTGCACACCATGCAGCCGAACACACAACACGACACCACTCCCCTCTGCGGGAGACGCCGGCTGCATGTGAACGGATGGTTCCCGGCCACCGAGCCAGTACAAATGTGCCAGGGAGGGAAGGAGACAGAGGACAGAGACCCCGCACTGGATAAAAGGCACACCCAAAAAGAGCAGACCCTGAGAGGCTGGCCACAGACCAGAAGCGAGAGGGGCGGCAGGCACCGCTGCACGCCACCAACCAGGTTCCATTCCCACCCCGCCATGGTCCCAGGACCCAGCCAGGAGTGACCTCTAAGGGCAGAGCCAGGAGGGGGCCCAGAGCACTGCTGGGCACGACCCCCAAGCAAAACCAAACGAAGCAACAACCTGCACTTTGGTCTGCATTTCTCACAACTCAGGCGCTGGGGGAGACCAAGTGCCCAACGGTGCCACAGAGAACAGCTCCATGGCCTGAGACCTCGGGCGCCCCGGCATCCAACTGTGCCCGAACACGGCTGGCTGCCTTGGGTCCCACCCATCCCAGACCTGCCCTGGCTGTCCAGCCTTTCACACCCGTGTTTGCTCGGCCCCTCCAACAGGGGCTCAGCAGGGACCAGAGACACCCGTTGTCTGGTCATGGACTATCCCCGGGCTTGCCCACTGAGGGCACCTCAGCGACTTCCTGGCATTGGTGATATGGAAGAAAGTGTGAGACTTCACCCCCTACAACCACTACAGGGCAATGGCCCAGCACACAGCCGGCACTGCCTGTCAGCTGGCAGAGGCCCTGGGGCCCCGAGTATGCCGTGAGCACTGGGCAGAGGGCAGCGAGCCCCTCCCACTGAGGGTGCTGAAACCCACGGTGCTCGCAGAGGCCCGGCCCGGTCAGGTGAGCGGCAGTCGCACAGGTGGCCTGGGGAGGGGCCTGAGGCCATCGGCGAGGCTCCCAGTGAGGCCACAGCGGGGACGGGGGGGGGGGGGCCGGGAACAGGGAAGAGAAGCAACAGCGACTCCGAGGCCAGACTGTCTCGGACCCTCAGGAACCCCATGCCTTGGGAACGGGGTCCCCGCGTGAGGAGCCAGAGTGGCAACAGCACCTCGGAAAGACCCTGGCGAGGGCAGCAGGGATGCTGCGACGTGTCAGGGCGGCCTGGCTCTAACGACACCGGGTCTCCAAGAGGACAACCACAGGCAAATAAAAACCTACAAAAAAAAATGAAAAAGATTTGAATTCAGCAGACGCGGCTCAGGAGGGACGGGCCAACGGAGAGAGTGCTGGGCATGGGCAGTGTGGGAGCCCGGGTCCCACCTGCCACGGGTGCAGCACAGCGTCCGGAAGTGCCCAGACCCCAGGCTCGTGGGACAGGGTGGGTGGGCTCCGGACCCCATGGGACAGAGGTGACGGCACGCCAGGAAGAGGAAGAAGAGGGACCCACTGGCCTGAGCCTGCGCGGAGACTGGACCTGCCCGTGGTGCATCCACAGGCCCGGAGCACCCACACGGGCACAGCTGTGCGATGCCCTGAGAAACAGACGCTCTGGTTGCAGCCCCTGACGCCCGCGAACAGCATGGAAATGCCAGGCCCCGTGCGGGCCCGCGGCCCAGAGGCAAAGCAGCCCAGACTTTGTCCTCTTGACTTCAGTGAAGCAAGGTGGCTTTTTCTAACTCAAGTTTACGCACAAAGGTGTGAGGGCAGAGAAGGAGCAGGTGCTCAGGGAGAAGGCGGCCGTGGAGAGCGAGCCTCCTGACTCCTTAAAGGTGTACTGTGGGTCTTGGTTGATTTTGGTTTTGTTTGGGGGGCCACACCCAGTAGTGCTCAGGAGTTACTCCCGGCTCTGAGCTCCGGGACCACTCCTGGGGGGCTCGGGGGACTAGATGGGGGGCTGGGGATCAAACTGGGTCAGCCACGTGTAAGTAAGGAAAGCGCTCTGCCCTCTATACGATCACTGGCCCTTTGCCAGTTTTTTTCTATTATTATTTAAAATAATGCGGGGCCTTTAATTTCCCACACCTGGCAGGGCTCAGGGGTTACTCCTGGCTCTGCATTCATAAATATGGCGGGCTGGAGGGACCATATGTGGTGCCAGGGATCGAACCCAGGTTGGCCATACGTAAGGCAGGCACCTTACCTGCTATACTATCACTCCAGCCCTCGTTTTTGTTGTGCATTTTATTTTTTGGTTTTGGTTTTCGGGCCATACCCAGCTGTGCTCAGGGTCTCCCCTGGGTCTGTGCTCAGGAATCACTCCTGGTGGGGCTGGGGGGCCCACGTGCGGTACCAGGGATCAACTGTGGCTCAGACATGTGCAAGACAGCGCCCTGTGGGCTGTACGATCCTTCTGGGAAATCGTGAGGGAAATGGGCTTCCCAGAAGTTAGGGCCGTGTGAGGCGGTGTCCCAGCACACACACATCCCTGCCCACCCGGCCACAACCCTCCACTCACTGCCAGGCCTCTGAGGGGAGCGAGCCCACTGCAGGGGCGCACCGGGCTTTCAGGGGCTCCTGTGGACCCTCACGGGATTTCCCTGACGCCAGGAGGCCAGAGCAGAGCTCCCCGACCAAGCGTGAGGGAGGCCTGAGGGGGAAGCCCGAGCCTGGGGACCCCCACGTCCCCGCCGGGGTCCTGCTCTATGACACGGGGCCGCGGGCCCAGCGCGGGCTCTGCACGTGTCCGTGCTGTGTCTCACGCCCAGCGCGGGGTCACAGTGCCAGCTCGGCCTGCGGAATGTCGGACGCGCAGCCGCGTTACCTTTCAGGGGCGGGAGTTTCTGCAGCTCCCGGCTGCTGCTGGCGTTGAACCTGGAGGAGCTGGAGCGCCGGTCCTTCTTCACCATGGGGGGCGCGGGGGCTGACACTTTGATTTTACTGGACGCTGAGGACTGGGAAGCAGTCAGGCTGTCCTTCCTACTGGAAACCTGCCTCCAAACAAAACAAACAGCAACACCTGTCAGCGCCACCCGAGGCTGCCCGCCTGGTCAGACAGGAGCGCGGGGGTCAGGGGAGGTTTCCCGTGGGTACCCCCGCCCGATCACAGACAGGAGCGCTGGGGTCACAGGGAGGGGCTCCCGCGGGCACCCCCGCCCGGGAGCTGGCAAGGCAGCAGGGAAATGCCCGTGGTCTCTGCCTTCTCACTTCGGAGCACTGACCAGCAGGTATGGGAGCCCCCGGGATGTCACCTCCCCGCCCCCCCCGGCAACCGTCCTGCCCAGGGGATGCAAGCCAAGGGGGGGCCGGGCCCTGGAACGAACACTGGGGGCAGGTAAGCACACCTGCCAGGTGTGGCCAAGCCACAAGGGGCAGGAGGCCCGGGGCAGGGGCCGGGCAGAGGTGGAAACGGGTGCGGGCAGCGCTCAAGCAGGGGCAGGCTGGCCACGAGTCTCTCTGGGTCTCGCGGGAACCCAGACAGGAGAGGCTGCCCGCACCGTCAGCCCCAGGTGTGTGGCCCCGGGCTCGTGGGGGCAGCAGGAAACCAAGGGCTGTCGCCGATCCAGAAGCCACAGGTCACCTGCCTGGGGTGCAGGACTCGGGGGCGGTGAGGGTACGCACAGGGGGGCCACTGCCAGCAGGGGACACGGCTGGGCACGGCTGCCCGCAGGAAGCACTGCCCCTCCCGCCTCCTCCCTTCATAGGGACACCTGCCCAGCTCGGTGCCCTGGCTGTGAAGCGTTCCGCCCAGCCCCACTGGCTTCTTCACAGCCCTGCCCCGGGCAGACAGGTGGGAGGCCACCGTCCTCTGTAAGACCGCGACTTCACAGGCCTCCTGAGCACAGGGAAGCCCACGGCACAGACTGATGGAGACAACGGAGGCAGGACGGACGGCACCGGAACGCGGGCAGCGTGCGGCTCACTTCCGCGGGCCCGGGGGCTCTGTGCAACCCGCCCGCGGTCCCACCAGGCCGCACCCACTCCACAGACCGAGGAGGAGGCAAAGCATCATGCCCTGGGGCCTGAGCAGTTTCTCACAGTAAGAACCGCCAACGGGGTTTCATGAAAACCAGAAACATCTGTATCAGGACACCAGAGAGGAGAGGGGAGGGTGGGGAGAGAAAAAGAGGGTGAGGGAGAGAGAGAGAGAGGGAGGGAGGGAGATAGAGGAGGGAGGAAGGGGGAGAGTCCCAGGTCAGGAGGACCCACGTGGAGCTGTGCATCGGGCACCTATGGGACGCTGCAGGAAGGCCCAGCGGGCGTGGGTGGGAACATCCTACTCCAGGCAACATGCACGCGGCCAGTCAGTGATCAAGACTCTGCATGGCTGCGGAGAAGGCGCGGTGTGACGGCTGCGGACTTGACACCAGGGCTGGGAGATGGCTCAGTGGGTGGGGCACAGGCCTCACATCTGCAGGGACCTGACTCTGAACGCCCCCGGCCCTGCCTGGTCCCCAGCACTGAACCACCCGACAGGAGCGGCCCGCTGTCCACCTGACACACACCCTGCACGAAAAGGGAAAGGGAAGCCTCGAGGAGGTGGGCAGACGCAAGACCCCCGCACACAGCTGGGGACGGGCAAAGAACCACAGAGGAGAGGAGAGAGGGTCCCACATGGACCCTCCACCCACTCCCAGTGACACCCCACAAACAGCAGACAAGAGCCCGAATGCCAGAGACAGGGACGGGGCAATCCCAGAGGTCCTGAACACCAGTGACAGGGACTGCGGTGACTCCAGAGGTCCCACCAGCCCTGGGATGGCAGGTAGCAATGACCCAACGAGGGACATGGGCCACGCAGGGACAGGGCCACCAGGTGACAGCCTGGATGGTCCCATTGACAGGAAAGGTGCAGTGGAGGGAGTGTGGCAGGGAAGGAGGCACAGGAAGGGCTGCTCTGGGGGGAGAGTGTTCTGGAACCAGAGTAACACGTCACCCACCTGGGGAAGATACGGGGTCACTCATGGTCAGAGGGTGTTGCACCACAGTTCCTGCCCGTCCTCTGCTGCAGTTCAGGGGCCCCATACAGGTCAGGGGTTGTGCAGCCCTCAGAGGATGGAGGATGTGACTTTCCACCAATGGGCCAGGCCTAGGACTGCAGGGGCACAGCGGGGAGGGCGGTCGGACGGAGACAGCCTGGAGCGCCACCCCGTGGCCTGAGTGGGCACACAGGCACAGCGCTGGGGCTGGACATGATGAGGGACAGGTGAGCCCAGGACTTGCTCGTGAAACAGGCCCTGGGCCGGGCTTGCTCCCAGCACCAATGGTCCCCAGGAGCAGCCCTGAGCAACGCCAGTGTGGCCCCCAAACCAACGCCGAGCGACCTCCCAAGGCGAGGGACCAGGCGTGTCGCCCCGCCTCTCCCCTGTGCCTGTTCCCAAGGTTCTGGAGCCGCACACCCCGCACAGGCAGCTGCAGCTCCCAGGCGCACGAGGGCATTGGGGCGACTGTCACCCTCCTGCCCCACCCCCCCGCCACCCCCCCCAGCTGTGCCACCTTCCCTTGCCCAGACAAGAGGCGTCTGGCACGAGGCCCCTTTCCTTCCTCCCCGACATGACAGGGCCGGGGCTGTGCCTCTGGGGGGGGGGAGCAAGAAGCTGCCCCCTCAGCCGAGAAGAGGCTCAGGACACAGCCCGGCCACCCCAGGTCCTTCCTCTCGGGCCTCTCACCCCATCTGTGCACCACTGCCCGGGCCACACACATCTACAGAGTCAGACCGACACCCACACTGACCGGGGACAACCACACTGTCCGGGGACACCCACGCCAGCCCAGGGATACCCGCACTGACCCGAGGACACCCGTGCTGACCCGGGGACACCCGCACTGACCCGGGATACCCATACTGACCCAGGAACTCCTGCACTGACCTGGTGACACCCATGCTGACCCAGGATACCCCCAGTGGCCTGGGACACCCGCAATGATGGGGACACCCCCAGTGGCCTGGGACACCACCCACGATGATGGAAACACCCACACTGACCCAGGAACACCCGCACTGACCCAGGGACACCCACAGTAGCCTGGGACTCCTGTAATAATGAGGTCACCCACAGTGGCCTGGGACACCACACTGACCTGGGGAACACCTATGCCAACCCGGACGTCCCATGCTAACCAACAATTCAACATGGCCTCTGGTGGCTGTCAGACCGAATTGTGTGTGTGGGTGGGGGCCTGGGACCCCTGACACACCAATCCTAGGGGGCAAGCACCGGTCTTAGAGACAAGTGTGTGGTGCCATACACGTGCCTCCCCACAGGCTGACCAGGGGGACGAGACGAGACAGGGACCCTGGCCAGAAAGCCCAGACCTCGATGCATCTGAGGACACCGGCCACCAGGAATCAGGGGGTAGGAAGCAGATGGAGGAGTGGGGTGGGTACAGCCAGGCACAGGCAGCCTCCACCTGGAACCCACAAACCCAGGGGGGTCAATGCCCCCAGAGCCCCTGTTCGGCTTCAGAGGCAGGCCTGAGGGCGGCCCCCGGCGGTGGGGGATGGGCTGTGTCTGGGGCCGAGCCCTGAGGCAGCGGGCATGAGGGAAGGTGCCCGGCTCTGGCCCTGTGTGTGGGAGTCGGGTACCAGGAGAATCCCCCTGCCCCAGGCGCTCCTGGCAGGGCCTCCTTCAACACTGGAGCCGACTAGTGGCCTCTGAGGGGGGCTCAGGGCTGGCGCCCACCTGCCACCACACTCCTGGAGGGCCACTGAGTGTGGGGCACCCAGGTTGGGGAAAGGGGGCAGCAGGGAGGAAACGCCCAAGGCAGGAGGGGGCGCAGGGCACCGAGGGGCTCCCCACTGTCCTCCAGTCCCCCATCGTCCCACCCCACCTTGGCACGTGGCTCGGCACCCCAAAAAGCCGGGCACACCTGCAGCCCACCAGGGGACACAAGGACAGGTATTTGTGCATCCTGACCCCACCTCAGTCCAACAGTGACCAGGGCCAGGCCCCGAGGAGGGGCTGTGTGGGCCCATGGGGAGACGCCGCCCTGAGGAAGGGCCCCTCGTCCCTCTGCGGCCAGCGGAGTTCCCTGTTCCTTCCCCTCTGCTTGCCACCTTGTGCAGGAGGACCAAGAGCTCACAGCACTGTGTGACACTGGATAGCACCGCTGGGGACAGGGAACAGCTCTGTGTGGTGGTAGGTTCTCCAGAGCCTCAGGGCACTGGCGGGATGGAGCAGTGGCACACGGTTGACCAGCGCCTGGACATGAGAGCACGGGGCCGAGGGCCCGCATGCCCACAAAGGCGCCTTGGCACTGGCTACTGTCGGCCCTGGAGCAGGCGACCGTCGTGCCAGGAAGGAGGTGTCACGTGCACGCTGGAGCTGTTCCGGGGCCCAGCAGCTGGCCCCCCCGGTGGACACAAGGCAGAGGACACAGCAGCTGCTTGGGGCAGATGAGTCCTTCTCCCTGTGACCACTGGACTGGGGTGCTGTTTCCCGTCTGGAAACACAACAGGGCAAGGGCCCCTGAGCAAGCGGGAGCCCCCAACCGGCCTGGCCAGGGCACCCCATGTTGAACTGGCGTCTCCCTGTGGTGGCGGGGGATGTGCGCCCCCCAGTTATCACCATCTTTTATCACAGCGCAGTGGCCTGGCTGTCACTGCACAAGGCCCAGGCAGCCCCAACCATGGGCACTACCGGGTGTGGTGAGTAGCTAGCCAGAAAGCCCCAGGTGGACGTGTCCCAGCAAGCAGGCCGGCACCAGGAGCCGCCCTTCAGCGCTTCCCTCCAGAGGCCCGGAAACAAGCTCTATACAGAACTCCCACAGCAAGTGAGAAGCTTCCCCTGTATTCTGAGAAATCCTCTCCAAATAGACATGCGACAGCAGCACCGCACGGCTCGGGAATCTGGGTGGGAGGACAGAGCGGGGGGGAGCAGGGGGGGCACTGTGCAGATACAGGGTGACAGGGGCCAAGCAAAGATTTTTCAAAAGATCAGACAAGGAAATTCGATTTTTCACATGCACTCATTAAGAGCCGAGCTTCTGTGCCTACACTTTTCACTGCTGACCTCTGGTGGCAGGACAAAGCCCAGTCGACACCTGGACCCTCAACACTGCAGGAACAGCACCGCAGGACCACAGGGCCCGGCCTGCCCCCGTAGTCCCACGCTCAGGATCCGAAACCAGTGCCACTAACCGCCTGGCACTCGGGTTCCCGTGATGGCTGGGCGGACAGCCAGCAGGCGGCCTCTGCAGACTGTCCCTCCAGTACAGCCCGGCCCGCAGCCGACACAGCCACCCGTCCCGAGCCGGGGACCCTGAGTGGCACAGGCCACCCGGCTCTGGGCCGGAGCACAGGCACACAGAGGCCGTCCAGGCAGCAAAGGGACAATCCCCAGGGAAAGCGGATCATCGCTTCCCAGATCCCGAACCGAAACACGCCAGGGGCCGAGGGAGGAAGGACCGAGAGGCAGCCCAGAGGCTGCGGGGGTCCAGGGTGCCCCTGGGGGAGTGCAGGTGGGCTTCCTCAGACCCTCAGGCTGAACTTGTTCACTGGCTGGCCTGGGGGCCACAGGTGGTAATGCCAAGGCCGGTGCCCGGGCCCTGGACACAGAGTACAGGAGCACCAGCCGCTGTGAGACCAAGGGGCTGTGTCTTCCGGACACGCCGAGCACAGAAGCCAGCTGCGAGGCGTCAAGGGGCCTCGCAGAGCCGGAGCGCGACGCCTTCCCCCAGCCGCCTTCCGCAGACAGTTGTTTCGAGAAGAAACAGCCGCCCCTCATGGCAACGTGAGCAGGGAGCACTGCTTCTCCTGCATGACCTGGATAGGCAGACTTCCTGCTTTAACCCCTGCGGTGCAGGCTCTCAGCCGCCTGCCCAGAAAGGGCTCCAATGTGAGGGGGGCCTGCTCCCGACGGCGGGGCATGTGGGCGCACGTGGGAACGTGCTGGGTGGGACTGCGCTGACAGCGAGCTCAGGCCAGACCCGTTCCCTGTGTGGGCGCGTGTCTGCCAGGGCACAACAGGGCATTTCTGCTTGTCACAGTTGGAAGCTGGGGAGATAGGTGGAGATGCACAGGACAGGGGGCCCCCAGAATGGCGCAGAACGGACAGGCCTGGGGAGAGGGAGACCTCCAGCGCCCGAGGCCTCTACCTGCAACCCAGGTGGAGACCCCCAGCCTGCAGCCCAGGTCGGGACCCCCAGCCTGCAGCCCAGGTCGGGACCCCCAGTGCCCCAAGACCTCTTGCCTGCAGCCCAGGTTGAGACCCCCAGCATCCTGAGGCCTCCTGCCTGCAGCCCAGGTCGGGACCCCCAGTGCCCCAAGACCTCCTGCCCACAGCCCAGGTCGGGACCCCTAGTGCCCCGAGACTTCCTGCCAGCAGCCCAGCTCGAGAACCTTCCTCCCGGCACAGTGGGCAGAGAGCAAGGCCCTGCTCAAATGTGCCTCGGGGCCCCTGCAGAGCCTCCATCTGTCTTCCGACCCCCGGGAGCTAGGCAAAGACAGCCCTGGGGCCACAGGGGGCAGCCACCACAGTGGGCTGCCGAGCTGAGATGTCACGGCCAGAGGCCACCTCGCACCTTCAAACAACAGTTTTCCACGGCTGTTTCGGGGTCCCGAGTGTCATGTAGTAAGGGCAGTGAAGAAAAGAGTGGAGCTGTACTGAGGCCCCAGGGTTGGGAGCCGGCAGACAGGGGGTCCTGCCCCCCAGGAGACGCTCCACGCCTGGGGCATGCACCCCAAAGACACGCACAAAAGGCCTGCCCTGGCCCAACGCACTCAGGATGAAAATGCCGCACGGCGGCCACACAGCTGACAGTTTCAATAAATACTGTCACCAAAATCCGTCCCTTTGTGGGGGACAGGGATGGGCTCACTGGCAACACACACACCTGGCATACGTGAGACCCTAAGACGGATCCCCAACACTACAAACCCCTGAGCACCCCCCGCTCCCTGGGACCCCACAACAATGAAGAAACGGATGCTAATGATGGGTAATAAACATGAAGAAATGGACGCCAGCTGGTAATAAAAGTGCAGAACTTCTGCTAACCCGTAATAGCTACTGTCATCCCTAGACCAACCTACACGTGCTTCTTAAACGTCAACTTTAATTTTGGGGCCACAACTGGTAACGCTCAGGGGTTATTTCTGGTGTGGGATGTGGCAGATGCACTCTCGGGGGGGCCCAAGGCAGGCAGACCATTCCCCGCCCCGCTGGGCACCAGCCCTTAAACTCTGGTTTTCGTTCCTACAGCCCATGGGACCTCAGAGAGCCCAGCTCCATCTCTGAGAAACGGAGCATCAGGGACACAAGCCGTGACTGTCTTCGTGGGGCAGACTTGCCAGCACGGCTGAGATCAGCGGCCAGGCCTGCCTGCGCCATACATGCCACTTCCCGACAAGCTGCCGCTTTGGGGCCCCAAAACTGAACTTGGGGTACTAACAGATGAACTTAAAGCAACAAAAATCATTTTATGGTCCGGGCCTGCAACACCGACCAGAGGAGTCTCTGGGTGCTCTGCAGCGTCTGGTCCTCCCTAGTGTGTGCCCGGTCGCGCTGCCCCCGGTCTGAACGCTGACCTGGGAGCAGCTCGCCCAGGCCACCCTCCCCCCCACCCCACTGTCGCGATCCACAGAATCCCTCGACTTCAAGTTACCAGCAACCCCGTCTCCGGCCTGACTCTCTACAAGCGTGCTGAGAGATTCTGGGCACATGCTTTCATCTCTAGAACACGTGAACCAGCAAGTCATGTTGAAATACCCAAGCTGAGAGAGGAAAAAAAGAGAAAAACGCAGCAAGGCGTTTCCTTCAAGGGCTGGGGCGGCTGGAGAGGCTCCGTGGTCGCTCTGATGGTGGCTGGCGCACGGCTGTCTGGCATGCAGGAGAAACCCGTTCCAGAGGCCGGGAGACAGCTCAGCGGGGAGGGCTCTGCCTTGCCTGTGGCCAACCCGGTTCCCCCCAGATGGTCCCCTGGTCTGCCAGAGTGATCCATGCGCACAGAGCCAAGGGTAAGCCCTGAGCATCACTGGGTCTGGCCCAAGAGAACAAATCAAAAATAATTCTTTCCAGGAGTCTGCCCCTGCTTGCTCCCACAGAAGCGGCCAAATCTAAAACTCCTCAAGCCGCTAAACAGCTGAGCGCCAGGCCCAGAGGGAGGTGCTGCGTGGACAGAACCAGCACTGCAGCCCGCTGACCACTGCCCAGTGTCGAGACTGCGGCTAGGACCCCTAGATCACTTGGAGGTCTCCAACCCTCAACAGAAATCGGTGGCCGTGCCTGTCCTGACTTCTGTCCACACTAGGCACAGGGCCCCTTCTCCCATGGGAAGGTGATTTCCCTGGGTATGGCTCCCCAGGTCCAGCTCTGCCTGATGGCCACCATGCTGCACATCTCAGTGAGCCCCAATGCCGGACTGTCCCAAGAGACTGCAGGCGACAGGGTGTGCAAAGAGGACAGCAAGCTCACTCATGGTGCCAGGGTATTAGGGCTTCTAGGTCACCACAAGCTCCGGGCTGGCAGCTTTGGACAGAGGAGAGGCCCCAAGGGGTCACCGCCTGGGCTCAGACGGGGCCTGCGGAGTGTTTCAGGGTCAGCCTAGGTATTTGTGAGCAGAGAAAGGTGACGGCGGGTGGGAGCAGTTCTCAGAGAAGACCTATGAGCCCCAGCACAACACACAGAAGCACCTTCCCTGACGGGGTGCCCCTCATGCGAGGGGTCAGTGAGATGGAGGGCTCGCTGCCCCCAAACTCAGCCCTTCAGGGCCTGCCATCCCCCTGACCCCTCAGGGCTCCTGTCCCCCAATTCAACCTCTGCCAGGGCTCCTGTCACCCCAACCCCTCCAGGGCTCCCGTCCTCCTGACCTCGCAAGGGTTCCCATTCCCCGACCTGACCCCTGCCAGGGTTCCCAACCCCTCCAATTCCTGCCAGTGGTGCCGTCCCCCCAGCCCCTGCTAGGGCTCCCCTCGGCCCAACCTGACCCCTGCCAGGCTCCCGTCACCCTGCCGGCTGCCGGCGAGGGGTCCCGGGTGCTGGTCCTGAGCCTGCAGGGGGTGGCAGATCTGCTGGAAGGAGCCAAGTGAAGAGGAGGCTGCGGTGGCACCAGGTAGGGCAGAGACTGCGTGGGGGGCAGAGGCAGCTGCTCTGGGCTGGCCACCTCGCCAGCTCACCAGCAGGCTCCAACGGGCGATTAACGTCCTCGGAGACAGGAGCCGGCCCTGCCTGCCGACAGGAAGTCAGCAATTCCTCGGTGACCAACGATCCCGGGGGCATCTCGGCCAGCCACGGAGCTGGGGCCAGTGAAGAGCAGCCCGGCCGGCCGGGGGGGGGGGGTGGCCATGTTGGCTGCATGCAAGGCAAATGCCCT
>JAOXYA010015832.1:0-26943 GCA_028565675.1 Sorex palustris | reverse complement strand
GGCCGCCGCGTGCCGCCTGCCTGCACCTGGCCGCGGAGGTGCTGGCCGTGGCCCGCGGGCTGAAGCCGGCGCTGCTGTACGACGGCGGCGGCGCGGGCGAGGCCGAGCTGCGGGGCTACCTGGAGGCGCTGCGCGGCCTGGGGCTGCCCACGCAGCGGCTGCACGTCCTGGACCTCGGCGAGCACCGCCTGGTGCTCAGCCCCGAGCGCGCGCGGCAGCACCTGGAGCTGGTGCGGGCCGGCGGCGTGGCCTTCGTGGACGTGTCGGGCGCGCAGCCGCACCCCGCGCTCTGCTCGCTGGACCAGCGGCCGGACCTGCGCGCGCTGCTGGCCGAGCTGGGCGCGCACCTGCGCGGGCTGCGCCCCGGCGTGAGCGGCAGCCGCCTGCGCCCGGCCGACTGGAGCCTGTGCGCGCTCTTCGGCGTCCTGCTGGGCTACCCCGCGGCCTACACCTTCCGCCCGGGCCAGGGCCCGGCCGACGCCGAGCCCGGCTGCCTGGCGCTGGTGCCGCTGCGCGTGTTCTCGGCGCGGCTCCGCTGGCCGCCGGCGGGGCTCGAGCTCCTGCTCTGCTCCTTCAGCGTCCCCGAGCGCCTGGTGCCCGCGCTGGGCGGCGCGCTGGGCAGCTGGGAGCGGGAGCTCCGGGCCCGGTGGCGGTCGCAGAGCGACTTCGCCGACCTCAGCATCTCGTCCGAGGTGGTCACGCTCCCCGCCGTGGCCCTCTGACCCGGGCCGGGGGCGCGGGGACCGTGGAGGGGGGCCCCGGGCGTGCCCGGCCGCAGTGCGCACTGGGCACGAGGTCGGAGGGGGAGTCGCGGGCCGTGTGTGCCGCGGACAAGGAAAGGGACCACCCGGGACTCCGCCTGTTCTGATGGATTGGCTGGGGGAGGCTCGGGCTGTTCTGAGTCGAGCCCTAATAAACCGGGTCTTGAGGTCTGGGGCCAGTGAAGTTCCATTCGTGTGACTGTGTGTGTGTGTGTGAATTTCTTTTGACAGCAGGCTGCATTGAGGGTCTTCCATCTCTGAGACTGCTGCCCCATGACGTCCTGCCTGTCAGGCTGCCTTTATTGCTCCATTCGGCAGCCTCGTGGCCTCTATGGGGTGGGGAGGCCCAGGGCTGTTGACACTCCCTCATGGGCATCTCCCTCGGGAGGAAGCCTCTGGCCGGTAGCCACTGGCCCATGAACCTGGTGCTCGCTTCCAGTCGGATGGAAGAGTCTCTGCGGGGCTTGTGGTGGTTGGGGCCTGCACCCCTTTGCTCTTCTTTCTGGCACCCGCCAGGGCGAGGAGGCCCTCAGGCCAGAAGGCAGCAACTGGAACCGGTCCTTGGCGTGGACTCATGCCCACTCACACAAGCATGCGGGTGGCTGGGCGGCAGGGGTGGAGGGGTGCCCGCGGGGGTGGGCTGACCCTGGCAGCAGGGCAGCTTCTTAGGCAGGAGGGGGTGGGAACCAAGGCTGCGCGGCTCTGCCCAGGCACAGGTCTCTGCACAAGCCCGCTGTCCTGGGGGTGCCCAAGGGCCTTCATTGCATGTTCGTGTGACGACAGGCCAGTGGTCTAACATGTCTGTGTGTGTAGGTGGTATGTGTGTGAGTGATATGCTCACTCATGACCCAGCAGGCACTTGTATGTGGTTGGTAACGTGTTCATGCATGAACCTGCAGGTGCTCGGGTGTAGACCGTAACATATGTATGAATCGAGGGGCACTGCATATGCACTTGAGTGGTGCCTCATGTTCTTGTATGATCAGGGAGGTGCACTGTGTGTGCACATGAATGGTGTAGCACTGCACTGTAGCAAATCATCGATTTGCTTAAGAGGGCACTAGTAACGTCTCCATTGTGAGACTTGTTACTGTTTTTGGCATATCAAATACGCCATAGGGAGCTTGCCAGGCTCTGCTGTGTGGGCGGGATACTCTTTCCGAGAGGGACGGAGGAATAGAACCCGGGTCGGCTGCATGCAAGGCAGACGCCCTACCTGCTGTGCTATCACTCCAGCCCACGTGTAATGGTGATGCGGGAAGTGCACTGATGTGTGAATGGTGCTGCGTACTCATGTATGATCTGAGTATGGTCGTTTGTGTATGATCCAGGAGATGTACTCTGTGTGAATGGTGATGCATGTTCATGTGTGATCTGAGAGGTGTGCTGTGTGTGCAGGGTGATGAATGTTCATATGCGACCCAGAAAGGATGCTGGGAGCATGTGAGAAGTGATGCATATTTCTGTGTGACCTGGAGGTTTCCATTGTGTGAGTGGTGGTGTGTTCAGATATGAGAACCAGGAGGTGCGTGTGAATGGTTGTCTGTGTTCATAGATTATCGGGGGGGTGCACTCAGTGTGTGGCTGGTAAATGCATGTTCATGGGGTATAGCTGGGGGTCTGCGGGGAGCTACGTGTGGAAGGACATGGGGAGGTTCTAGGATGGTTAATGCATATGTCTCTGGTGGCCCCTCTCGGGTGGCTGTCCCCTAGAATGTGGCGGGGGGCCTGGAGAGGACCCGAGCACCCTGGAACACACCCCCACTGCTGGTGGGTTCCAGGGCATGACACTGTCACCACCCCCTCCCCTGCCTCCTCCCTGGCCCTGGCAGCAGAGTTTCCGGCGTGGCTCTCACAATCCTGGGCTGGGCTCCAGCACAGCAGCCTGGTCTGAGGGCCAGCCTGGCTGGCTGTGTCCGAGGGGACGCCCCTCCCCCCCAGATGAGGGGGAGCTCTGGTGTCGGCCGTCTGTCCAGGGCAGGGGCTCAGGCCACTGAGGCTGGCTTCTCACTGAGTCCCCTGTGGCAGAGCGGTTTCTGGGACTGACCGAGGCCCGCGTACGTAGGTGTCTGTGTGCTGGCGGCCCACTGGGCTTTAGTCTGCCCAGGGGTGGGGTGGGGGCAGGCAGGACCCAGGCAAGGGATTCCCTGCAGCTCATCTGTGAGAAGCCATATGTAGTCCTGGGTTCAAATGGCCTTTATTGGGCGAGGTGCACACGGGGCCTTTCCCGAGGGAGGCCAGACTCCCCCTTTCTGCTCCTGTCTGACCAGCGGCACCAGACCTGGGCGCATTGGGTGGTGACACCAGACTCTGGTGTCAGAGTTTGCGGGGGCAGGCGGGCGCCGTCTGGTGTTGGGGCGGGTGGGATGGCATCTTGCAGCAGACCTGCTGGAAATGGGGCTGCCTCGACTCTGCCCGCAGGGTGTCTGCACAGGGCTTCATGAGCAGGGTGGTGTGGTGGGCTCTGCCCCCCAAGTCAGACTGGGGCACCCTGGGACTCAGGCTGGCACCCGAGGTTTTGAGCAGGGACTCCGGAGACAGCTGTGGGCCTGGGGAGGGGGATGCTCGCCCCGGTGCGGTTCTGTGAGGAGCAGGGACTGGCGTCGCTATCTGGCCGGGATGTGCTTGGGCGCCCAGTTCTCCCGGTGGGGGTGGGGGGCTGGAGCTGCCCCCAGGCTCTCTGCTGCTTGTTCCTGTCCGCACCCCCTGGTTCCTGGCTGTCTTCCAGGCCAGCTCCATGCGGGGAAGGTGACTTGGCCACCTCATTCCAGCTCAGTTGGGGGCGTCCGATAAGGGCCCTCCAGTGTGTTCTGACACCCGCTTCTCCCTGCCCCCCCCCACTTCCCATGCTTTGGAAAGGTGGTTTTGGGGTTGGAGTGGGGGGGGGTGTGAGGGAGGGTGTCTGGCCTGCTGCCCCCTTTGGCAGCTAGTCTGTGCCCGTCTGGGGCTGCTCTGGGTGGATGGGAGCCCTGGCCACCCAGGGAGAACTCACCCTACTGGTCACTCTGCAGCATGGGGACAGTCCGGCTGCAGTGGCTGGGCTGGAAGGAAGCGCAGGGCCAGGCTGCAGATCAGGGCAGGGCCCTGAATGGTCACGGGGCAGGTGGGGCTGTGCCCACGTCTCGGGCCCACTGGGCTCGGGCGTGGCCAGTGCCGTGAGGGGCTCTGGGAGGGTGGCGGGCGCAGGGTTCTGGGGCCTGGACGGGAGGGTACCTGGGCAGGGTGTGGTCACGGGGCCGTGTGAGCCGCTGTCCCTCTGCGGGCTTGCTGCCGCCTCCAGGCCTGGGCTCTGCACCGTCCCCTGTCAGAGGAGGGTGAGGGGTGTGGGCAGTGGGAAGCCGGTCCCCTTCCTCGGGGTCCAGTTCCTCCAGGGTTGGTGAGAAGCTCTGTGCTTGCTGGGCTCACGCGTTGTCTGGAGCCTCCTGGCGTCCCCCTGTGTCCCCACCGCCCCATTGAGCAGCCCAGCTGACCTGTGGCCTGCAGCTGCTGCGTTGGCCCTGTGGGCTACTCCCTCCTGCCTGGAGGGCCTGGCAGCGGGTCCTCCACTCCGCGCACTGCTGCTCAGCCAGCGCCAGGGACCGCTGCGGGGAGAGCAGGGCGTGGCAGGCCGGCTGCTGGCCCGCTCGCCTGGCCCTCCCGCCCGCCGGGCCTGCCTGCTCACCTGCGTGCCCCGCAGCTGCTGTTCGGCCGCCCTCTTCTCCTCCAGCACCTTCCACAGCAGCTCCTTGGCCTGCAGCTCGTAGCTACTCTGTCGCTGCTCCATCTCCAGCAGGGCCTTCCGCAGGCCCCGCGGGGAGGCTTTCTGCAGCCAGACACGGCACACACACGCGCTCGTACACATGGGCTTAAGCACAACTGCTGGGTGCTGGGGCCCACCCTGGGAAGAGACGCCTGGAAGCGGGACTGGCCCTTGAGGGGGTGGGGGTCTGGTGACAGAAGCCCTGTCGTGGCTGCACCTGCTACCTTTTCCCTCCCCTGCCCCTGTTCCCTGCCTGGCACCCATGTCCGTCCTGCCCCGTCAGGTCAGCCTGCACTCCTGCCTGCACATCAGAGGGGTTCCCGCTATTCTTAGGGGTCGCTGGCTCTCCGGCCTGCCCCTGCCGTCCCGGGACCGTCTCGCGGGGAACATCTCTCCTTCAGGAGCCGGGCCCAGGTTCCGAGCACATTGTCTGACCCCCAAGGTCATGGTGCAGGACAGGACTGTCGCTTCTGCCTGGTGCAGGCAGCAGCCTTGGGGCCTCCGGGAAGGCTGGACTTAATGGGTCAGTCCCGGGTGGCCTGTGGACACAGGGGGCTAGGCCAGTGGAGGGACTGCAGGGGGTGGGTCAGGGCTCTGTGGCATTTGAGAGCCCATGGTGTGACTCCATCTGAAGTATTGGGGGCTCATAGAGGCAGCCGATGTCTCAGCCTTGTCACGGGACCCTGGTACGAGGGTTACTAAGCCAGTGAAGTGGGGGCATGGGCCTGGCAACGCATTTCTTGGAGTGTACGAATAAAAAAAATAAGATGTGGCCTAAAGTTGTCACCAGTTCTGAAGGGGCCCCAGAGCACTGGAGGCTGGACCCCGGAGGGGCCGCTCAGAGGACTGGGAGTTCCGGTCAGAGCAGAGGTGGCACCTGGGTGAGCCTTCCCTCATGGAAGTACCCAGGACAGTTGGGGCGGAGACCCAGAAGACCAGCTTGCAGAGGTGAACCCGACTCTTACTCCCTTCTGAGGCCTCAGCCTTGTCTGTGTCAGGCCACTCTGCTGCCCCCCAGTAGGCCACCTCCCACCTGATCTCTCAATAAAACCTGTGGACTTATCTGTCGACCTCCTGATCCTTCCTGCCTGGGCAGACGTGGTGAGGGCAGGGCTGTTCCTCTCCTCCCTCACTGGGCACTTGTGGGCCCCTGCACTGCCTATCAGCTGTCCAGCATGTCCCTCCCCACACTTCCACACCACATCCCTGGGGACCTCTTTCAGTGGTATCGGCCATCTCTTGTGTGAACTGCAGGGGCCATGGGGATATGCAGGCCCCTGGGTGGCCCACGGAGCCTAGATGAATGCTCAGCAGATGGAGCATTTGCCTGACGGTCCCTGCTCTTCTGAGTCTGAGCTGAGGGGGGGGGGCTGCACCCTGCTGTGCCTTTTCGGCTGTCCCTCCAAAAGCCACATGGGGAAGGGCTCGCTAGGTGGTCAGCTCATGGCTCTTCTGCCCTGGGCTCAGGATCCTAAGGTCAGCGCCCTGGCAGGGTGGTGGGGGGGAGGGGTAGGGCTCACCTGCATGCAGGTGTGGAGCTGGCTCTCCAGGGTGTGCAGTCGGCTCCTCAGCTTGTCTTCATTCAGCTGCCCCTGGTGAGGGCACGCAGGTGAGTCCCAGTTACACCAGGTACCCGGGAAGCTTGGTGCCCTGCCCTGGCCCCAGGCACAGCTTGGGGTCTCCACTCCAGGAGGAGGGGGGATGGTAGGGCTCCTTGTCCTCAGCACAGGGACAGTTTGCCTGCCCGCTGCCCCAAGCTCCCAGGTGGGCCAAGGCTCAGTGGCCAGTGACTCCTATCTGCACTCCTTCCCAGACTTGGACGTTCTGCTAGAAAGATAGGAAGACACGGACACACGCATAGCACACACAGGCACAGACACACATGGCACACAGATAAGGGTGCACAGACACAGCATACAGGTACGAGTACACACACGCATGCCACACAGATCCGTGCACACAGGCACGCATGGGCACAGTCATATGGCACACAGATATGGGCACACAGACACATACGGGCACGCAGATGCAGGCACACAGACATGGGTGCACAGATACAGAAACGTGGCGGATACTGATGCCTGGCACAGCTACAGGTGTACGTGGGCATACAGCACATGGGCACACTCACACAGACCCACAGCACACGTAGGTGCACACACACACGGGCACACAGGTATACACAGATACACGGCCACACATGGTCGCACACGACGTACAAGACACAGGTGCACACAGACACAGTCCCGAGCGGGAACAGGGTCGCCCTCTGTTCCCTGGGCTGAGGCCCCACGTACTGCCCAGGAGTCGTGGGAGGTCCGGGTCAGCGTGGCCAGCAGGTCCTGGAGCAGGACCATCTTCTGCTTCAGCACCAGTTCCCTCTGCAGTGCCTCCTGTGGGGACACAGGCGTGAGACCCCCCGAGTGGTGGTGGGTGGGCCAGGGGGCGCCGGGCCTTACCTTGAGGTACTCGGAGAGCTGCACGATTTCCTGGCAAGAGAGGTCAGGGTGAGGCAGGCTGCTCTCAGGGGGCCCCGAGGGCGTCATCGAGGCGGGGCCGGGGACAGGGTCCGGTGTGTGGGGGAGAAGGCTGGGGGCACCTCCTACCTGATCCAGCACCGCCACGCCAGAGCTGCAAGGCAGAGAGAGCTGCTGTCCCCAAGGCGCCCCACGAGGGCACAGCGGGCCCTGGACCCGGTGGTGGGTGGGGGCCCTGCTCTCAGGCACTTCCGGGGTCCCCTCCCTGAGCACCGGAGGGCCAACGAGGTGGGCTCACTTGGTCTGCTGGCTTGTGTCCCTCCTGCCAGGGGGCTTGGCTCCTTCTGCCAGTGTCTGGGTGCCTGGGAGAGACAAGGCAAGGAGCGGTGGAGGGGCGAGGGGGAGGCTGGGGGGGACAGGACGGACAGCGGGAGGGCGGGGCAGAGGTGGGCAGGGCGCAGCAGGGCCTTCCCTGGGGCCCCACCGCCTACCATGTCTGCGCTTACCACAGTGCAGCTTGTGGGGCCGGGGCCCAGCCAGGTCTCCTGGGCCACCTGAGGGAGGTGGGTGCTGGGGTGGGGGGCAGAATCCAGGGCTGGCTCCCGGCAGCTGAAAGGAAGTGGGTTCTGCTGAGGGTGGGCTCTTCACGCCGACGTGTGGGTCCTGGCCTGCTCTTTCCATTCCCCTCCGTGGGGCAGGAGTGCCCCTCTCTGCAGGGCACGTGTGATGGCGAGTGTGCCCGTGTTCCCGCACACGTGTGCTGGAGGGCCACGGCTGCGTGGGCATGCACACGCGTGGGTGGTGTGGGGTGTGGCGGGTGCCCGTGCCAGCCGACAGGGGGGTGGCCCCGGGGAGCCAGGGCCCAGGGCCACCTACGCTTCGGGCAGCTTGTCCCGTGCTCCCCCCCAGGACGTGCTGGGCCCAGCATGTCCCGGACATGCTCACCTGCTTCCTCAGCAGGGACTTGCTGCCGGCTACCTCAGGCCCATCCAGGCGCCTCCGGAGGAGGAGCTGGCGCAGCCTCGCACCCTGCAGCCGCTCCCGGAGCCGGTCGCGTGCCACCTTCCCTGCTGGGCGGCAGGTGGTCACGTTGGGCCGCCAGCGCCGGCTCTCCCGGGCCTCCTGCCGCCGCTCACACTTGGCCTCGTAGGTCTCGGGGCGGCGGATGCGGCAGGGGGTGCGCCTGGGACCGGGACCGGGCATGGGGGCCTCTGAGCAGCCGCCCGGCCAGCCTTCCTGGTCCTGGAGTCGCTGCCACACCTAGAGGGGCCAGGGGGTCGAATGGGCCTGAGTCTGGGCCTGGGGCGGGGTCTTAGGGTGTCACCCCTTCTGGATTCCAGGGACCCCTGGAATCCCTCGGATGCTCAGCCCCTTCTCCCAGGGCAGAGTGGGGTGCCCAGAGGGCGAAGGACCCCTCCCAGGGCCTGCGGGCATCAGGGCCTTTACAGCAAGTCCTGCTCCCCTGCACAGTGCCCCTCCCTCGGGGCCCTGCACCTGGCCCTGTCTGCCTGGACACCGAGCAGGCCTACCTGCCTCACGGATCACTGTGCCGTGTGGGCCACAGCCTCTCCGCGCGCACCCCTGCCCTTCCGTGCGGGGAGTGTGTCTGCCCCGAGTGCCTGAGCGGGTGCTGCGGCTGCCGCCTCCTCCACAGACTGGAACCTGCCCAGTGACCTGCAGCTGCTGTGTCTATTCCAGGCACAGAGCCGCCTGCAGCCCTGCCCCCCGTCTCCCGCGGACCCCAGCCCTCTGCACGGGCCCCGCCCCGGCCCACCGCTCCCCGAGAGGTTCCGCCTGACCTCCTTGCACCCCGTAAGGGCAGAGAAGCCCATCCTAGTGTGTCAGGGGGCCGTGCAGGCCCGTGCATCCCCCACAGGCTCCAGCACCGAGTGCTCAGGGCCTCGTGAGGCCCTGGGAGCTCCAGCTCCCAAAGACTCGGGCCTGTGGGGAGCCCAGGCCCAGAACCACCTGCTTTCGTGTCTCACATTGCCCCGAGAGACCCAGGCCACAGGAGATGAGCCCCAGGGCCAAGGACGTCCCCCTGCCAACTTTGTGGAACCCACAAGACACTTGGAATGTGTCCGAGTTCCGAGGGCTCAGGCGTCTGAGACTGTGAGCAGGGGTCCACCTGCCGCCTCCCGCTTACTGGAAGGGGGTCCTGGGTCCCCATGTGTGGCTCCTGGCCTGGACAGGGGTCTTCTGCCCCTGCGGATCCCAGGGTGAGTCATGCCCCGCAGGCCCTCTGTGTGTCGCCCTACTTCTGGTGGCCAGAGTCGGCCGTGATTGGGGCTGGAGGGGCAGCTGCTGTGCTTCCCCGTTGGTCCCAGGAGTTGGCGTTGTCCCTTCCCACTCGTCCACAGGGCTGGGCTGGGCCAGAGGCTGGGAGTGGGCTCTGTGGGCCCCAGGGGTCATGGAAAGGTCTTTCTGGCCCGGGCACCCAGAGCCCAGGGTAGCTGGAAAGTGGGACACTGGCTGTCCCTCTGGCCTCTGTGAGCAGCAGTGAGAGAGCCCCAGCCCACTGTCCCTGGGCCTCTGGCTGGCCTCCACATGTGAGCCAGGGGGCGTGGGCAGGGGCCTGTCCCTGTGGGGTCCCCGCTGTGGGTCTGAGCCCTCTACCAGACACCCCGGCTGTACATGGGGCTGCCTGGAATCCCACCCACCCTTCTCTGCCCGAGAGCTCCGGGTCAGCCCACCCGACTGGACCCATTACCTGGGCTCTCGCCTCTGGCTCCCGGGACAGCATGGCCCACAGCTGGCTCCTCCCGACCTCGGCGGCTATGGCTCAGCCCTGGCCCCTTGGCCCCGCGCCCTCCACCGGGCCCAGCCTTGGCCTCACAAAACAGGAAGCCGGCCCAGCCGCAGGCTGCACTCAAGTTCCTCTCAGCAGCACCTTAGAAGGGGCCTCCCCAGCGAGGGCTCCTCCCCTCACCCGCGCCCGGCTCTGCCACCTGCACCCAGTTCCCCCACCACCCCTGCTCACTCACCATACTCAGCTCCCCCCTCTCATCCCACTCCCACACACCCACTCCCGGCCCCCCCACCCGGCCCCAGGCCTGGCCTTAGGCCCTGCACTAGCATCTAGTGGGGCGGAGGTGTCCTCCCCTCCCCCCCACTTGGGGGTCTCCTGGTCCTGTGTAGAGGCTTCTGCTCCTCTGGGGTTCTGGTCAGGATTGGGGAAGTGAAGGCAATGGGTTTGGCAAAGGACACCACGGCCCCGCCTCGGGATGGGGACATTGCACGGTGCTGCAGGGATGCCGGAAGCCAGCCCACGCTTCTCTGAGCATGGGGACGGGGCAAAGGCACATGAAGACCTCAGGGGGTCAGGGTGGGGCTCGGAGTGGCGGGGACAGAGCCCTGCTCTGCTCCGGGCCCAAGCCAGGAGGCCCCCAGCTCCTCGTCAGGGCTGGAGTGTCCACGCTCTGCGGGTGGTGGGGGCTGCCCTGCTCCCTGCAGCTGCAGTGGCTTTTCCATGGCCCTACCTGTTGTTCTGGGCTTTTCCAAGACCCTCGGAACAGGCCTGGGGTCCGCACAGAGGCGCCCAGCCCTGTGACCCCTCCCTAGGACTGACATGCCTGGGCTTACCTGTGCCCCCCACCCGCTCTCTGGTCTCCAGCGATAGAGGAGGAAGGGACAGAGAGGAGGGTCTCTAGGGAACTGGGGCCGCAAAGCTGAGGAGATGGGGGTGGCAGACGTTGGCAGGCGGGAGGCTGCTCTCCTGGGGGAAGGAAGGAGGTGTGCTGGTGTGAGCAGAGGCCAGAGGCGCCCCCAGACCAGCCTCTCCGGACCCTCGACTCAGGGCGGCTGGCCTGTGCTGTTCTGTGCGGGGTGGGCGTGTCCCGCCTGTTGTTCTGGGTCCGTGGCTTTTCCACGGCCCTGCCTATTGTTCTGGGCTTTTCCAAGACCCTCGGAACAGGCCTGCATCAGCCTCCACCTCAGCTTGACACCAGCCTTTGCCTTTGACCTTGACTTGGCTTCCGGGCAAGCTCAGGCCTTGCCCATGGTGACCACAAGGTGTCACTCTGGAGCGGCCCCTGGTGTCTCCGGTGCCAGGCGGGCTGGGGTTGGCACGTCTGTCTGGGCACACGTGTGTCCGTGGGCCACCACCAGGCGTCGCTAGAGACCGTGTGCGGATAGGACCCCAAACCACGCTCTGTGGGTGGTGGGGGCTGCCCTGGTCCCTGCAGCGGCAGAGACCCCAGCCCGTTGCGTCCCTGCCGGGCACAGGTCCTCCCATGGTCCCTCGGAGGCGGGAGCTGAGCTTAGCGTAGTGTCCACTCGGGCTGTCCTCTGAACCCCTTCCACCCCCTCCCCTCTGTCCTGGCTCTCCTCCCCTCTGTGGGCCTGGAAGCCTAGTGGAGCGCGTGGAAGGGGTCTGTTGTCCTCCCCCGTGGCCCCCGCTTTCTTCTGTGTTGCGAAAGGCATGCTTGCTGTTTGCACGCCTCCAGGCTGAGGCCGGAAAGCCTTGGACGTCCTCAGCCTTGCCAGGGCCCTGCCAGGGCCCTGCCAGGGCTGGTGAGGGAGGCGTTGGGGATGATCGAGCTGGGCACCCTGGCTGGGGCCTCAGCTCCTCAGCTCTCTCTGCCAGAGTCCTGGCAGCAACAGACCACCACGCTGATAAGGAGCGAGGGCCGAGCCCCTGGAGCTCCTGGTGGTCTTTCCTGGGAGGCAGCCGGCAGCAACCCAGAGCCGACGGGGCTGGGGAGTCTGCGCTTACGCCGGGTCAGGCGCTCAGTGCCCGGATGGCGGCCAATGGCCCGAGAGGCGGGTGAGGCAGGGACGGAGACGAGAGCAGCCCGAGGCGTTTATTCCCCTGGGTCCTGTCACCGAGGCCTGCGGGGTCCCAGCAGGCCCTGGCCGGGGGTGGCCCTGAGCTGCCCTGAGCCGGGGCGGGCATGAGCGGGACCCCCCAGGGACACCTCCTCGTTCTGGGGCGACGCCGCTGCCCCCTGAGCCTGGGGCTAGGGCCGGGCCTCGGGCCTGGGGAGGTTGTCGAGGTTGTAGCGCTGCAGCGAGAACAGCTCGAGCACCCTCCTGCCGGGGTTGAGCAGCAGCAGCTGGACCCAGCCGGGCCTCCCGTAGAACATCTCCTCCCTGCGCAGCGCGCCCGCCTTGAGGATCTCCAGGGCGCACTCCTGCTTGGGCGCCGCCTCCGCGCTCACGATGCCGGCCACCGCTTCCATGGCAGTGTCTGTGGGACCAACACAGGCGTGTTTCCCCGTCCTCCGTGCGAGGGGGACCCCGAGCGGGCAGGAGGCCCCCCCGCCCTGCCGCAGGACCACGTGCCTGTCCCGCTCCAGGGCATGGCCTCTGCTCTGTCCTGCTCGCGACTCCAGGAACAAGAGGCCATGCCCGGGAAGCCTGTCCTGTCCCGAGGTGTCCGTGAGCTAGGGGGCGGACGGGACAGCGGCCGGGGGTGGGGTGCTGTCTGCGAGGAGCCCCCACACTCACCCGTGTCGATGAGGCCGAGGATGCAGAGTGTGATGGACACGTTCACGCCCGTCATCTGGTTCTCCAGCCTGATGGAGGAGAAGAAGCCGTCCAGAGCGAACTTGCTGGCCGCGTAGGGGGCGAGGAGCGGGGTGGGGACCTTCCCTGTGGGGCACAGAGAGGCTTGGGACCCAGGCTCACGGAAACGTCCAGAGTCACGGAGTCGGGGTTGCTGCAGGGCTGGGCCGGGGCATCGGGGGATCTCGAGGGGTTCCGAGAGGGTGAAGAGGGCCGTGCCCGCCCACCACCACGCACGCAGGGAGCCGGCCCACTGAGCTGCCGCCTTTGCCCGTGAAGCTCTCGTCACGGTTGTCACAGCAAACCTTGGTCACGCTTTAGCTCACTCTCAGCTCACGTGAGGAGGCGGCCTAGAGGGGCAGCCCAGGCACCGCCGCCCCCAGCCCCACACAGCACCCCAGCCTTGTGGAGGACTGGAAATCGGCTCGTCCCTCCAGCAGACGCTCTGGGTTTGCTCTCACTGCAGGCCACCAGGGCCTTGCTGGGCTCTGTTGCATCCGCCGGGCCAGGCCACACCCAGCAGTGTGCGGGCTCAGGGCCAGCAGTGTGACGCTCTGTGGCCTGTCCTGTGCCAGAGGAGTCTCCGCCACACCAGCAAACGTCCCTCACCACGAGGCCTGTCTTTGCGGGGGGCGCCCAGACAATGCTTGGGAGGCCGGGGGTTTCCTGCCAGTGAGTCATAGCTGCTCAGGCCCTCCAGGCTGGGGATGCCCGGACCACACCTGGGGACGCTTGGGCCACACCCAGGGATGCCTGGGCTATACCTGGGAGGAATGCCTGGGCCACACCAGGGAATGCTTGGTGGGCGGAGGCCAGGACTTGGACCCAGGTCAGAGCACGCTGGCTGTCCCTGTGCTGTGCGTCCCCTCCCCTCCAGCGCAGAGACCAGGGGCTGGGAGGTGTTTGCTGAGGCCTTTCCCTCTGCGGCCCCTCCCCAGGAGGCCCTCCATTCCCTCCAGCCATTGCAGAAGAGTCACCCTCTTCCTCCTGGTCTGCAAGCCCGGAGCTCCGGAGGGCAGCAGCTGGGATAGCTGCCCGTTCCCGCCACTCTGCCGCGCCCTCTCCTCACTCGCGGTGAATCTCTCCTCAGCTCCGCAGTGGGCACTGCCCTGAGGGACCTCTGAGCCCATAGACAAAGGTCAGCAGAGCCAGGACAGCTCACCCCGGGGTGCTGGTCAGTGCTCGGAAAGACTGCTGGTCCCTCACGGGGTCGCATCCCTCTGAAAGCTGCCCGTGGACAGCTGCAACTGGACACAGAGTGCCCTTGCTCACACAGCGCCACGTCCGATGTAAACACCCAGCCTCGGTTTCCTCTGGACGCAGGATTGCGGGACCCAGCTCTGCTGGTGAGAAACCCAGGGGGGTCCGGAAAAGAGCAGCTCCCCATCAATTGCACAGCAGGCCCCAAGGCAGGCTGCTGGACTTCCTGTTGCATGGACCTGGACATCAGAAGGAATGGCCGGAATGGCAGCAGCCGCTGGGAACACGAGAAGTCGCTCCATGTTCCGGATTATTGGCCAGAGAGGAGCAGCTCTGACTGGGGAGCATGAGGGATGCCATCGTGGTCATCGCCTGGACTCCAGAGCCTCTCCCTGCCCCATCTCTGTCCCTCCGTCCCGAGAGACCGTGCTCTCATGCTCTGGAGTCTGTCCAGTCCCCGATGGGGAGGACAGGAGGAGAGGACAGGCGCGCCACCCCAGGATGCCCCTGGTCTCCAGAGCCCACTCAGCGACAGCTCCGTGCAGGCTCATCCAGGGTCAGGGCGCAGACGTGGGGAGTGGGTGGTCGCTCCCAGGGACTGATGCAGCCTCCCAGGGTGGACCGTGCTCACGCCCGCCCAGAAGCTCTGATGCTTCTTCTCCCATGCTGCCTGCAGCCTCCTGACTCTTACCGGCTGGCTCTCGACCCAGCCCCCCTGCAGACCCCGGGGCCCCCAGAATGGTCTGTGCCAGCCCCTCACACATCCAAGCCCGAGTCAACTCTTATGTCTGCCTCCCCACTGTCCCTTGAGTGACTGGCCTTTCAGCGCCCGGACTCGGGCTCTGTCACAGGCTGAACAGGGGGTCCTGGGCACAGGGGAGCCCCCACCCCAAGCCAGTCTGAGCTCGCAGCTAAGAACTGTGGGCAGAGGTGGTGTCAGCGGGGGACAGTGGCAGAGGGTGGCCCCATCAGAGGCGTGGCTATGAGGTCTCCTGGGCCCCTGGTGAACCTGGGTGTCCCTGGTTGGGTTGGGCTGGCTGGTCCCTGGGGCCGAGAGGCTGGTGGGTATTCGGAGCACGGTTGGGGAGCCAACCCCGTGCTCCCTCCCTGGGCCAGACGCCCAATACCCTTCCCCTCTGCTGCTTTCCTGGTTCTGCTTCCTTCGGGAACCGTGGCTGGGACCCTGGAGCCAGACACCAGTCACCTTGCCCCTCGCCCAGACCATGTGCCAAGGCCCCGAGAAGCCCCGAGAGACAGGTCCTGCTGTCTCGGGCAGGGAAGCTCAGGGCTCCCTGGGGCGTCTCACTCTCGGGTCTGGGTGGTGGCGTTGCCCTGTCACGTGCGTGCGCAGGCACCTTCTCCTGGCCGCGGGGTCTGGAAGGTCGTGGAGACCGTCCCTGATCACCGGGGCCTCAAGTGGTGGGGCTGTGTGGAACCCCCCCGCCCCCCAGTTAAGTCTCCTCGGCCAGCTCAGGGCGGCTCCTCAGTCTGGGCTACACTCGGAGGGAGGGGGGGGGAGCTGCAGGCGCCCGTGACGGGGACTCGGCGGAGACGCAGCACTTGACCCTGGGAGGTCAGACCTGGCAGAGCCTTTGCCCTGTGTGGGCCGTGAGTGGGGGGCAGCCGCTGGCATGGGGCGAGCCCCCATCCTCCCAGTCTGCTCAGGCGCTGCCCCAGGAGCGGGACCCAGCTGGCAGCCCGGCCCAGCCTTTGTTTGGGCTAGATGGTCGCCATGATTTCCATGTCAAAGGAGGCTCAGGGCTCTAAGGAGGGCTGGGAGCCAGCGCTGGTCATTGAAAGGCTCCTTCCTGCCCCCACTGCCCAGCACTGCATCTGGGCAGTGACCAAGCCAGGTCATCGCGCCCCGGTGCCTGCAAGCTTGGCACCCGCCTGCTGCCTGGCTCCTGTCCTCTTGCCATGTTTTCACCGCTGGGCCTGAAGGCAGGCCTCCACGCCCAGATGCGCCCCCCACCCCCACCCCAGAGCGTCCACACACACACCTGAGCCGCCTGGGCCTGCCAGGCAAAGGTGGGAAGGAGGACAGAGGCAGGGAAAGAGGTGTGGAGAGCGCCGTGGGCAGCCCTGGGAGCCAGCCGGCAGGGAGAGCACTGCAGAGCAGCGCCAGGAGCTGGGCGGGGTGGGAGACCTGCCACTCGGGGCCTCCCCAGGTGCGGGCAGGGGAGGGAACACAGCCCCACCCCGGGGCCTCTGGGCCTAGCTTCTGCATCCCAGGTGTGGCTGCCTTTCTCTGCAAATCCAGCTCCAGAGAGGGCGGGGGCTGGAGTCTGGAGTTGGCGCCCACAACCCCCAGGGTCTGGGACACGGGGTGAGGTGCTGGAAACTGGCCCCGTGGAGCACCCCGACAGGACGGGGCCTGGTCCAGAGGACTGGCGCTGAGCCTAGTGCAGAGGGACGGGAGAGGAGCTGGAGGAGACAGTTGGGGAGACACACCGGCACAAACACCAGCATCACCACCACCACCGTCACTGTCCTCATCACCATCACCATGACCCCTGTCACCGCCCCGCTCCACACCCCCAGGGCTGCTGGTAACAGGAAAGCAGGACCAGCGGACACAACTGACCACCTCTCACCCCCTGAGTCAGGATGGATGGGGGGGCTTGTTCCAGGGGAGGGGAAAGGTGGGTCTCTGCAGAGTCAGTCTCTCGGGGGTTCTGCTGGGCGTGGGGAGAGCCACGTGTCCGGAGGTGAGGGCAGGGGGAGCAAACTGACCCTCGGCAAGGCCTGTCTGTGCAGGTACCCACAGGCAGCTCTTGGTGGAGCGTGCCCCGTGCTGCGGGCAGGTATCCAGCTGGTCCCCAGATCTCCCTGCTGCCCATGTGGTGGCAGTCTGCCTGGTGTGGGGAGCAGGGGTTCGGTCACTGGCCCCCCAGTAACCGAGTGGCTGGTCTCTCCTGTCCATTCTGTGGGACTGACCAGTCAGTGGGTCTGACTGCCCCGTGTTCTCGCCGCAGGGGCCCTCAGGGACAGGCCCCTTGCTTGCTCCCCAGGCTGGGGGGTCCCTGGTGGAGGCGGCTGTGACCCCAAGCTCCCCCCATACACCTGTCATTTCATTCCTGGGTGCCAGCCCTATCCCGCCCCCCACCCCCCGTCTTGTCACTGAGCGAGCACAGCCCTTGGCTCTCCTGGAACCAGGCGCTGGGCCTGCCCTCCCTGACAGCTCTGCACTGGCCTGAGTTCTGGGGCACTCACCGGCCAGAGAGGACACCACCACCACACTGCCGTTGCTGGGCCTCAGCAGGGGCTGGGCGGCCACGCTCAGGACCACGTAGCTCAGGAAGTTCACCTCCAGGGCCCTGCGCATACCCAGCACGTCGGCCCCGAACAGCTCAAGGCTCATGGCCATGATGTGGTTGAGGATAAGCATGTCCAGCCCGCCTGCGCATGAGGTGGACGGGGATGTTGAGAGACCCTGGGCGGGACCCCAAGCTTCTCCTCCCGCCTCCCTGGGGACACCGGCCAGGCCCTGAGGGGAGGACGCCACGGGCTCACCCAGGAGCCGGGCAGCTGTGTCCACGAAGGTCTCCGCGAAGGCCGTGTCCTCCATGGAGCCGGGCACCGAGTGGGCAGAAGCTGCGCCCAGCTCCAGGCAGCGGGACGCCACCTGTGGGCAGGGCACCTTCAGCACAGCACACAGGGAGCCCTGGCCAGGGCAAGAGCTGGCAGGGGTGCCGGGGAGCCGTGGACTGGGGCTGCCGGAGTTGTGGCCACTCGCCCTGCTCCTGGGTCTGCAGGGCAGGGTGTCTGGGTGCCCGTGTCTGGTGCCCGTGTCTGGTGACCGTGTCTGGGACCCGTGTCTGGGGCCCGTGTCTGGTGCCCTTGTCTGGTGCAGGTGTCTGGGTGCCCGTGTCTGGGTGCCTGTGTCTGGGTGCCCGTGTCTGGTGCCCGTGTCTGGGTGCCCGTGTCTGGTGCCCGTGTCTGGGTGCCCGTGTCTGGGGCCCGTGTCTGGGTGCCCGTGTCTGGTGCCCGTGTCTGGTGCCCGTGTCTGGTGCCCGTGTCTGGTGCTCGTGTCTGGGTGTCCATGTCTGGGGCCCGTGTCTGGGTGCCTGTGTCTGGTGCCTGTGTCTGGTGCCCGTGTCTGGGTGCCCATGTCTGGTGCCCGTGTCTGGTGCCCGTGTCTGGGTGCCCGTGTCTAATGCCCGTGTCTGGGAGCATGTTTTCACGCTGCCTGGAGCTAGACCTATGAACACGCTGCTCTGTCTGTCAGTGCCAAGAAGTGCCAAACAAAGGGACTTGTATGTGTGTGCACATGTGTGTGCACTGGCACCCCACCATGGTGTCTGAAGCTCTATGTCCCTGTGTGTCTCAAAATCTGTACATATTTGTCTGTGTGGTTCATGTGTCAGCACGTCTGTGCTCAGGCATGTGAGGCTCTGTGGGCACGCATGTACATGCACATGTAGACACACGTGCGATGCACGAACACATCCCCATGTGCTGTGTGACAGAGGGCATGGGACGTGCATGCAAAGGCAGGCATATGCAAGCACATGTATGCTCACAATTGTGTGCCTTCACTGTGTGCATGTATGTATGCAACCACGTGATCAGTGTGCATGTTTATGAGTACATGTGCCCACACGTGTGCACTTCTGCATACTCGTGCTCCCTCACCTTTCGCAGTGTGCCCTCGGAGCGCGCTGTCAGCACCATGTGTGCGCCCATGCGGGCTAGGTGGTAGGCCACTTCCTCCCCGATGCCCTTGCTGGCCCCGGTGACGATGACACGCTTCCCTCGAAGCATCTCTGGAGACGCAGACAGGGAATGAGGCAAATGCCCAGCTGGGGTCTGGCCTGTCCCCACCCCCCGCCCTGCCACCAGGCCCTTGGCACCCTCAGGGAGTGTTTTGCAAAGGGGCATTTATTGCAGTGGGCAGACCCGTTGCTTGCTCAACCCCAAAGAACCAGAGGTCGCAGGCCAGGGTAGGATGAAGTCTACAGATACTGTTCTTCTGGAAGCATTTGAGTGGGCTGCCCTGAGAGGGCGTGGCCTCAGATATGTGTGGTCCCCTCACTGCACACAGCCCTCCCCAGGGGTTCCCACTGCACCTCCCCCCAAGTGTGAGAGACTCCGCTCTGCACCCACTGCTGTCACCTCGACAGATGTTCAAGACAGCGAGGTCTGCCGGCCAAGGCTGGGCTCCTGCTACCAGAGCCCCTGGGGCAGCCGGCCAGCGGCCAGAAGCAGCATCCCAGGGAAATTCTGGCTCGGCTAGTAATGGGATGGGCTGGTGGGCTCACCCCCGGGTTGCCCCGCACTCACCTGGCCTGAACTCATCGCGAGCTGAGTAGTAGTAGGAGGCCAGGACCAGGACCAGGACGGGCAGCAGCTGCTTCCTGGGAAGAGCCATCGGAGGGAGGGCTGGCTGCCCGCCGCCGCCGGCGGGACACGGCGATGAGCCTCTGGGCTGCGGCACGGAGGAGCCTGGGGGTTGTGACATGGGGATGGCGACCGGAGGAGTGGCGTGGCGCTGCCAGCTCTCAGCAGAGCAGCTATTGGCCTTGGGTGCGATCCCACCCACCTGGCAGTGTGTGCCGCTTTTGCAATGGGCCCTTTCACTGAGGAAGAAGCGCTTCCAGATGGCCACGCTCGGCCTGGCAGCGACCGGGCTCTGTCCTGCGCCCACTGCACCCATCCCGTCTGCATCACAGCCTTTGGGTGCCAGTGCCCACACGAGTGGGGGGCGCGCGGGGGCTTTGGTGGCGGCGAGGGAGCAACAGAGGAAGCCAGACTCCACCAGCTGCCGCGGCCCCACGCCCGCAGAGGCAAGGGAAATAAAGGAGCCAGAGACTCAGGAGAAGGGAAAGAAGAGGAAAAAGTGCATGTGGGTGGGGTCGGAGTGAGGGGGAGGGCAGGTCCCGGGCGGTGGGAACGCCAGCTCTTCTGGTTTGCAGGTGGATGCACTCTGGGGAGGGGGTCCGAGGGCCAGAAGTGAATGATGCATGAAGCTCCTCACTGCCCTGAGAAGGCTTCGGGGCTAAGCTGGGGTGGGGAAGCGTGGGGGGGGGGCAGCTGGGCAGGGGGCCACGGGCGTCCTTGGGGCTGCAACTTAGGAAGGCAGGATGGTAGGCAAGTTCGTGAGAGCATGTGCGGGGTGGGTGGGGGCCCCTGCAGGCAGCGGGAAAGAGCAGGAGGCGGCTGGGCAGGTTCCCCAAAGCTCACTGGCCTCTGTGGCAGAGATGACGGTCGGGGACCCCGGGCCTTGCTAGGGCTGCTGGCAGGGTCACGGGACCCCCCGTCCCCCGGGGCTGACACTCGACCTTCACTGCCTCCACAGACCCCTCATGATCGACACAGGGGCACGGAGGCTCAGGGCCCAGAAGATGCAGCCTAGAAGGCCCGGGGGACGAGTGGTATCTCACGCGGCTCAGCAGAGCAGACCCGCCTCGGTGGCACCGTCCATTGTTGCTGGCCCAAGTGAAGTGGCCATTGTGCTGACACACACAGGCGCTGGAAAGTGACTCATGGTCTCATGACCACGTCGTGGACCGGGCTGCGTCTGGGAGAGGACAGGGCCCGGGCCCGGTGGTGGGTCCTCGGGCTGAGAATCTCTGGTTGTTCCTGGGGTGCCCCACAAGGGCAGGACGTGGATGAGACGCTCGGGGGTGGCGGAGGCCGGGGGCTGCCCTGTGACCGCTCGACTTGCCCTAGAGGCAAAGTCGGGAACGGGGGGTGGGGGGAGGCCGGCAGGCTGACACGGGAAGGGCAGCCCCCCCAAGCGTGAAGCCAGTGGCGGCTCTGAAACACAGGGCGGTGGAGTGCTGGTGGCCACGGCCCCCCACGGTGGGGCTTCTCCTTTCACTGCCCCCACAGGAGGGGCGAGGAGTGGGCTCGGGTCTGGGTGAGGGGTGGGCGGGGTGCCTGCTCCTCCCCTTGCCGGGGGCGTCTCCCCTTCTCCCCCACTCTGCTGGGGTGTTTTCGGTGCTGCAGGGATGTGCTCTCTCGTCTCTCAGGGGTCTCATCTGCCGAGTGGGCCCTCAGTTCTCTGGCAGAGGAGCGGGTTGGGTAGGGTCGGGGAGCTCTGTCCACTGCAGTGGTCACGTACCAGAGCAGGGGAGGCTGCACAGGCCCAGGACGGGCACCCGCTGACTGGTCTGCTGGACGACTGCACCCCTAGGCTCAGGAGAGGAGAGTTGAGAAGGGCTGGGTGCTGGGGGGGGGTGTCCCCTCTCTGTCCGGCCTTCCACCTTCCCGGGGGCAGGTGGAAAAGGCCTTAGACCCACATGGAAAATGACTGGGAGACGGGTGGGTGCCGCCTTAGTGGCTGGTGCCACCCTGCACCCGAGGCCATGGCCACATGCCCTGAGAAGGGCCCAGGATGACTCCCGAGCACTACTGAGGACAGACAGGCCTTCCGGGGCTGCAGGGGACAACGGACCCTTGGCACCTGGTCTTGGCGGCACACTGGGCAGGCCAGATCCTGGCGCCATCACCACCCCCTCACTCAGCTCCCATGGGGCCCGCCACGGCCTGGCCAGCTGGGAGCAAGCACAGATCTCAGAGCGAGCACTCTAGGACGAGCAAGCACAGACCGTTGAGGGACCTCTTGTGGAGTGTGGGCCCAGCACCACTGTCATTCCCACCCTTGCCCTCACCCCCCAGCAATCCTCTCCTGGAGCTCGGTGTGGCCTCGGAGCACCACCCCGCCACACTGGGGTGGTGCTGACTCAGGTCTGACTCTTCCCCTGCTCTCGTGCTCCCTTGGAACGAGGTCTTGGGCTGGCTCTCATGGCACCTACATCTGGTGTGTCCCAGCTCTTCCCAGAGACTGGGCCGAGTCCGCTCCGTGTGGGCTGACGGCACAGACCTTGGGGTCGTGATACAGGCAAGAGCTCTTCAGAGTGCCCCTGGTCCCGGGGGCGTCATGCCTTGGTACTAGCAGAGCTCTAGCCCCCCGGTCTCCGCGGTGCCCACCACACCCCACTTCTTCAGGCCTCACTTGTGTTGGTCTTGGTGTTGCGCCCGGCTGTGCTCAGAGCTTACTCCTGGCTCTGTGCTCAGAAATCAGGCCTGGCAGTGCTCAGGGGACCCTGTGGAATGCCGGGGATAGAACCCAGGCTGGCAGCATGAGGTGGCCCTCCCTGCTGTGCCGTCACTCTGGGCCTGGGTCTGACTCCGAGAGTCCTGGCAGTCTGGTGGGGACAGGGCCTGCTGCCGCAGCTCTGCACACAGCTGTCACTAGGTCCTGTGACTTCCTGTCGCCGTGTCGGGGCCCTGCCTCGCTCCCCAAGGGCAGCTACCAAGACTGAGTCAGTCCTGGCCCCCCTGCCCTCAGACCAGAATCCCCACACCCTTCATGCTCTGGGCCAGGCCAGCGGAATCTCTGCAGGCGGTTCTGCAGCTCGGGCCCGGCTCCCAGCAGCTGTAAGCACTGTTCTGGGCTGCTGGGTGCTGGGTTTAGTCTCCCTGGGTGCTGGATTTTGTTCACTGTCCCTCTGGGCCCTGGGCTCTGTCTCTTTGGGTGTTGGTCCTGTCTCTCTGCCTCTCCTATGGTGGGACACTCGTACAAAGACATCTCGGGTGGGGACCTGAGGTCTCGGGGTGCCCTGTCCACAGGAATGGAGCGGACCAGCAGAGAGAGCCGGGGAGCAGGACAGGGAGCAGGGGGCAGGGCAGAGAGCCCAGGGAGGCGGGCAGTGGAAATTGCTAGGGTGGGTCTAGTCTCAGGCCTCTTGGTGCCCAAGTGGTCAGAGGCCAAGTGCCCAGGAAAGAGGCAGGAGACGGAGGGGACAGGACACATGGTGTCCCGGCAGGACGGTCACCTAGTCCACACCGAGGCCCTGACCTGCTTCCACAGCCCACACCCACACCTGCTCACACAGACACATGAGAACACACATGTACATATACATTCTGGGGTGAATTGGTGCTGAGTCTGACGCATCACCGGGGTGCACAGGTGACACGTGATTTGGGTGCAGTGTGGTAGCATGAACCAGTTCTCCAAACCCACTGCAACTGTAGAAAAGTCTTTAGGCAGTGACATTCCCAGGTCAGGATCAGAGAAATGAGAAATAGGGCGGTTGCACTAGCAGCGGTCAGGGACCCAGGCGACACGCAGCTGGACACAGCCCCGGGGGGCCTGCCCAAGAGGGGCAGATACAGAGCCACGAATCCCTGAACCACATGCCCGCCGTCTGCCCTCAGCAGGACGAGGTGCCCGAGAGTGGACAGAGGCTGTGATGGTCCGCATTGCCTGTGGTGGCACGGCACACGCACGTTGCTTACCCCGGCCTATGCCCTCTGACCCTGAGGCTCACTCGGTCGGCTCCTGGGAGAGACTGTCCCACGGTCCAGTCCCCGAAGGCCTTTTGCATCATCCAGCTGCCGACAGCTTCCCTCGGTGTCTTTAACCCCAGGATTCTGTTGAGGCGAGTCTCCTGCCACTGGGTCCCCTGAGAGTTCTGGTGTCTCCTGCAGGCCGGGATCAAGGAATGTGTCCTTGTGCTCACTCCCTGCTGGACACTGACCAGGACTTGCCCCTCCCTGCCTTGGTGTCATCTGCTTGCTGAGCAAACGAGAAGATTCCATTATAACCTTTCATATTTGTTCCAGCCCGCCCAGGCGTGGAAAGCCCATTTACACTGTGTTCCCGACCCTGGGCCCCTGTGGTCAGCTGGACACTGCAGCCAGCTCACCCCCCACCGCTTGCCCTCGCTCTGCGACGGCCTGGTCTCCTCACTGTCTCCCGCCAGGAGGAAGACCACGGGGAGGACGCACATCCAGGGTAATCCAGGAATTTGGGGGTGGGGTGGGGGCGGTCTCCTGGAAACCGCCCTTTTGGCAAACAGCCCCTTGTCCCAGGGTGTCCTGTCCCCACTGTTTCTGTTAGCCTGGTGGGGCTGCTGGTGAGGCCGGGGGTGAGGGTGGTGAGGACGGGGTGGTGAGCGGCGTGTCCTGCCCCGCTGGGTCTTCTCAGCTGACCCAGAGCCTGGCAGAAGCCTCCGGAGGGGCCAGACAGAGGGGGTTCTGAGCAGGGCTAGAGCAGGGTCCAGGGATCACAGGGCTGCCTCAGCCTCCCTCGCTGAGTCCAGCCTACGTGGGGGAACCAGGCGAGCCTTCCCCAGGGCTCGCAGGCCAGGCAGTCTCTTTCTGTCCCGCTGGTGGTGGCCGCACCTCGATCTCCAGCTTTTCCGGAAACTCCGATGGCCCCAATCCTGTTTGAAGCCAGGAGAACAGGCCGGTCTTCCATATCCCACTTTCTGGTGCCACTCCTGGGTTTCTGCTTGGCAGGGTGTCCCCCAAGAGTCCTGAGGTGTCCAGCGCAGCCACGCCCGCAGGCCCGTCATCTTCTCTTCCCTCCCACGGACTCCGAAGCCCTTGGCCGTGCCACTTTCTCTGCTGGGGTGCCACACACCCTGGAAGCCAGCCCTCCCATGCAGCCCCCCATGCCTTCCTCCTGGGCTTGAGAGCCCTGCAGGCTCCGCCAGGTCTTACCTGAGGGTCCTGGGGGCGCCTTGTCCAACTCGCACGCCAGCTGCTGACTCTCCTGCGTGGGTGCCTCCTCCCTGGTTCCCACTCACCGGGAGGAGCAGGATTTCCTGCTCCAAACTCCGTCGGTTTCTGGGAGGAGTTGGGAGACCTGACTCCAGGCTGGAACCAGCTGCGTGGTACCTGACTCCAGAAGCCCTCGGTTGGGAAGAGGCTCTGGGCCGGTGCCAGGAGGTGCTGTGGGGGACACCCCACTCCTGCCCCAGCCCCACTCCGAAGGCCAGGGCCCGGCGCCCAGGGCTGGAATGCTTGGGAGTGTTGCCCTGCAGTCTCTGCGGTCGCTGGGGCTGTTGGCCCCCCCCCCGCCCCCCCCCTCCCCGGCGGCCCCAGGGGGAGGGCTGCCCCCTGCTGAGCAGAACCCTTTCCGCCAGCCCCTCAGTCCCAGGCCATGCAGGGCTGGAGCAGGAGCGGGCGGCTGCGTTCCTCTCCCCACCCAGAGCCCAGCCCCAGCCCTCCTGCAGGGCTTGTCTCAGAGGGGTGCGCATGTGCAAAGGGCTGGTCTGAGGGCAGCTCTGGCGGGCAGGAGGAGCTACAGACCCTTAGGCCTGCGCGGCGGGGGGCTGAGGGGGGCTGGCAGGGCGGCAGGCTCAGATGCCGAGGACGGCACCCAGCCCACATGCTGTTGGTGGCTCGGGGCTCAGGGCTGTGGGCGGCCTGTGCCCAGAGGTGTTTCTGCGCCCGGGTGGACCCACAGACCCGTGCGGGCTGGGGTTGGCTTCCCACCGCCCCTCCATGGTCCCAGTTCTGAGGGTCTTCCTCCCATGCTTTTCTTTCCAGACGGAGTTGTTTTTTCCCCAAGAATGCGGCTTCAATGACTTTCCACCTCATCTGAGCATGGAGGTCTCCCCAAGTCGGTGGCCAGCAGGGCTCCTTCTCCGGGCCAGCGCTTTCCAGTGAGGCCCCGATTCAGAGACGCCCCAGAGGGGCAGAAAAGACCTCTGCGTCCTGTCGGGCAGGTCCCAGGTCGCCCATGCTCAGCTCTGCAGGACTCCGATTTCGTCCATTGTCCCTGTAAGGGGAGGCGCCTGGAACCGATTTTATTTTGGATTTTATTCTTTTTTCTTGGCCACCTACCCCCTCCCAGCCCCCCTTCCCTAGATCTGTGTTTTCCCTCTGTTCCCACTTTCTCCAGATGAAAGGCCGGCACTGAGCTGGATGGGCGTCCCCGTGCACAGCCGCAGAAGTCAACAGTGTCGCCTCGAGGCTCACCAGGGCATGCCTGCAGCTCTCCCCCACTCAGGACCTGGCAGTGGGTCTGGCTGTCTGTGGGGAATTGGGTGCCTTGTGCTCAGCCCTTCCACCACTTTTGGGCACCAAGGACTGTGAGACTGGAGAATGCATACATGCGTGTGTTCCTCTGTGTGTGTGTGTGTGTGTGTGTGTGTGTGTGTGTGTGTGTGTGTGTGTGGCACCCGGCACCAACAGCAACCCTGGCTTCTCCCCATCAGACACCTCCATGGCCCAGGGTCCCTGCTGTACTGCAACCATCCCGGCCTGTGTGGCCCAGGGGGAGCTTCTCCCTGCTGTGGTGGTGTCCGTAGGAGCCGCTGGCAGGATCCACCTCTGGAATGTCAGTCACAACTGGGGAGTCACTTCCACCCCCAGGAGCTGGAGCAAAGGTCTCTCCTGAGATACCGCGGATGAGGCCAGTGCAGTGCCTTGCGGATGCTCTGGATTGAGAAGGCTCCAGTGGGCGTCTCCAGGCTGGACCGTGGGGCATCTCCAGGCTAGACCGTGGGGTGTCTCTAGGCTATGTGGGGCCGGGCAGCCTGCCCGTGGGGCATCTCTGGGCTGGACTGTGGGGCGTCTCTGGGCTGGACCGTGGGGTGTCTTCAGGCTGGACCATGGGGCATCTCTGGGCTGTACCGTGGGGTGTCTCTGGGCTGGACCGTGGGGCCAGGCAGCCTGCCTGTGGGGTGAATGGGATGAGCCAGCAGCAGGGGTGTCCGCAGGCACAACATAGCACTGTGTGCACGCTCAGACCTAAAGCAGGAGGCAGGGTGGGGGGGGGTGGGTTTCAGTGCCGACACAGGGAGCCAACCGGGCACTGCTCAGCATCAGTTGGGCACCGAGGACCCTGCCCCGGGGGAGTCTGGGGTCTCTGGGGCAGGGCTCCTAGGAGGCAGGCTGTGGACCAGGTGGTGTGCTGGATAGAATGGCAGGGGCGGCAGGACACGGTGAGATCTGGGGGCCTGCCCCCGTGGTGAGTGCGGCTCCCGTGTTGCCGGGGAGGTGGTGGCTTCCGCTGCTGGCAGAGGAGGCGCCTCTGGTGAGGTGTGGGCTGGGCTGGGGCACGGAAGGTCGGAGCCTGCCCAGCAGGCATGGCTCTGAGCTTAGGGCCTCCTCCTTCCCCGCCCCTGCCCCTGGTCTCCAGAGGTGACCAGACAGGGGACAGGAATGGAGTGAAAGGAGGGGCGGGGGGCCGGCGGGTCAGGGACACACCAGCCTCGCAAAACGGCCAGGACCGAGGAGGAGCCTGCAGGCACAGGACAGGCCCACGCGGAGGTCACAGCTGCATGACCACGTGGGTTGGTCACGGGAGGGCGTGACGTATGGGGCCTGTGCGACCCCCGTCACTGTGGCCCCCCCAGCACGCTGGGAATCTCCTCCAGAAGCTGACCCAAGTGACAGGTCCCCCTGGGCAGGCAGAGCTGCTGAGCTGGTTCTTGGAGAAGCCCAGCCCTGAGAGGCTGCGGAGGCTGTTGGTCAGAAACCCTCCCCCTCCCCTCTCCTCCCCCTCCCCTCCACT
>JAOXYA010015826.1:0-13747 GCA_028565675.1 Sorex palustris | reverse complement strand
GTCCCCTAAAGGCTACTGCTAACGACACTCAAGCACAAAACCAGACACAGTCTTTGAGCACCATCGGACATGGGCCCAAAAACCTAAAGCAAATCCATCAAAAGAAGTGAAATGAAAGGCACCGCTCTGTGGAAATGCTTTGCCGTTAGTACTGGAACCATGGTGTAAGCAGTAAGTTGTTGGAGCCGTATGTGGGCGGGGAGGCCACTTGCCTCACCTGAGGCCAACCCAGTTTCCAACCCCAGCACCCCTTAGTCTCTGTGTCTTCATATTTTCCCTCTGTAAAATGGGAATGTAAAATGGGCACAATAAGATCATTGTTAGGTTTAAGAGAAGTCAATATCTATAAGTTTCTTAGAGTAGCATTTGACACTTAGTCAATAAATGTTAGATTGTATAATAAAGCTAATTTTATTTATACCTTTATCCCCATTCTCTAAAACAGGCAAATAATGAGGAATTGATAAATACGACAACTGAAAGATTGTATTTGCTATACATCACACTGTATATTCCTTTATCTCACATTTTATTCTTTAATCTGACAATTACGCTGCACAGTTTCTATTCATTTTTTTCAATATATATACTATATGGTGTAGTGTGGGAAATACCACCATGACAGGGAATTGAACAGGACCATTCAAATCTCTGAACATGAGATTGCTCCCATGCTTATTTTCCAAATATCAGAATAACAATGCTGAAGACTCTAGTTTATTACACTACAGTGGACGCAAGTGTGACTTTACCTGTGGAGAGATTAAATGACATCCTGCTTACTGCATACTTAAAGAATACTAGGAACTGTTCTTTGGCCTCTACAATTCATCTTACACTATTACGGCTGGAGAAATTCTATGTCTACTGAAAAAAAGAGAAGAGGGAATACCAGGAAGGAAGACAATTGAGAGTGACTGAATGGCCACTGAAGAGTGCCATACAGACAGGAGTAATTTTTCACACATAACAGGAAGTCTGGCAATGAGCTGGTCTGGACCTGGCTCAACTGCTTAGCAATTATATCAGGAACTCAAGTCTTTTCCTTCCTCTGGGGTGTTGGCTTAAGCTTTTATATGTATCACCACAAGATTAGGAAATGGCTGCTCTCTCAACCAGATTTCACTTTCATATTCAAGACCGAAAGGGGAGTTAACAGCCCAACCATTTTATGAAAAAAAGCAAAGCTTTTCCAGAATTCTACCTAGCAGACCTCCACCTGGGTTTCATTGTCACATGGGCACTGCCAGCTGGACCTTGGCCTGGAAAAGCAGGAGGCAGAAGTATTGGTATTGGTTTAAACTAAGGGCGGGCAGACCTTTTCAATAGTAGGCCAAATAGTAAATATTTTAGGCTTTGCAGGCTATAAGGTCTCTGCTATAATCACTCAATCACTCCACTTTTCAACAAAAGCAGCCATAGACAATACATAAATAATTGAGTGTTGCTGTATTTTAATAAGACTAAATTTATGGTCATTGCAATTTGATAAAACTCATATATAACAATATTTTAATCTTCTTTAGATCTTTTTCAACTATTAAAAATGTACAAATCAATCTGAGCTCACAGACTGTATAAAAACAGATGGAAGGTCTGATTTGGACACAGTCCGTAGCTTGCCAACCTCTGTCTTGGACAAATGACAAGGGTTCTCTCTGGAGTTTTGGTTCTGGGAGTGCTTGCCTGGCTTTCAACTGCTTTCTCTGAAGTTTGGTGATCATGGCGTGCCCATTTTCTGCACCAGGGACAAGAATTGGTGGTCGTACAAAAGATTGTTCTGTCTCTGTTAGCGGGAGGGGCTGTCTGGGAAGAGAAATTGTTTGGCTATCAAATTACAGTTTAAAGATCCATTTCTGGAACCATTTGATAGTTTATTAAACTATTAAACAACCCTCATAGAAAAATAATCCTTGTAGACATGTCAGCTAAAAGCAATAAGGTTTCTTCATGGGTTGAGAGACAGTGGGCAAGTTTCTTGTCTTTCTGCAGCTCAGCTTCTTGGTCTGTAAAACTGAATTGTGATAATAATTACCTCATGGATTGGAATAGATTTGGGAATCCCGTCCAGCACAAACAGAGGGATAGAGATGAATAAAGTGAAGGAAAGAGGGAGAAGTTAATTTGGGGTGCACTCCCAGGCAGACTCTAAGAGCCTCAAGAGAGGCTATCTGGGATAGATCCACGCTCTGGGGAAGACTAGGGGGCCATTTTTTTTGTTTTTGGGTCACACCCGGCAATGCACAGGGGCTACTCCTGACTCTGCACTCAGGAATTACTCCTGGCGGTGCTCAGGGGAACATATGAGATGCTGGTAATCGAACCCAGGTTGGCCATGTGCAAGGCAAATGCCCTACCTGCTGTACTATCACTCCAGCTCTGAGACTAGGGGGTCTTTGAAGGGGAGAAGGGGAGACGAGAACAAAGACCCATGGGACCAGTGTGCTTGGTCTGACCTATTATCTGTAGACAAGGACGGATGTGAAAAAGCATGAAATGCAGCTTGGTGGCTTCCTGTCTTCCATGCTGGGGACAGCGTGATCCCTGATTCCGGGAATGTTGCTGTCTCATCAGCCAGTCTCCATTTGGTCAAGAGCACTCACAGGACATAAATTGAAGAATGTATGAATGAAATGGTCCAGAAGGCAGCCCTGGTATAGTTAGCAAGTGACAGCAGTGCCTAATATGTTGGTTCCTATTGGCTCTGGTACCTCGTGGCCACAAGATGTTTGAAAACTCAAGTCATTTCTTCCCCTTTTAATGTGCATGAGAGTAAAGAGTTTATTGTGCAAGCCTAGATCAACATTTATGATCCTCAAAGTGTTCTGGAATTTACCTTGAGTTTGTCTGTGATCTGGGGGCTGTGTTGTGCCTGGCTCTGCACAGAACACCCCATGGATCAGGTCTAAACCCTGGGGGACATTGGCGGCAGCCCCAGAAGGGACCCTAGTAATTCTGGTAATTTCACTGGGCAACCACACCAGGACTGACCCAACAGAAATGTGTAACTCCGATTTCCAGAAACCCCCCACTCTGCCAAATGCTTTTCATGGATGTTGTTTGTAGACACGCTCCATATTTCTTGCTCCAGTCATGCTATTGGCTCTGTCTCTTCCCCACTTGAAGCTCCTACCCGAGCCCCATAGGTGTTTGGCAGCTGGGACAGAGGGCAGCGGTGAGTCACATGCTCCCCTTCCCCAGCCTTTTGTAGAACCACTCAGCATCTCCTTTCATAGTTTAGCCCTAATGGGTCCTAAATTAGTCTTTCCAGTGTTTTCTTTGCAGTGTCTTGATGGAGATTTAATGCAGCTCTTAAGGCAAACTCCGGGCCAAGTACAGGAAATTCATGTCAAATGGCCTTTACTGCTGGGATCAGAGAGACAGCACGGAGGATATGACACTTGTCTTACATGTGGTCAATCTGGGTTCAGCAACAAGATTGCATAAGCTTCCCTGAACACAGCCAGGAGTGACCTATGAGCATAGAGTCAGGAGTAAACCCTGAGCACAGCCAGATATGACCCCCCACACACCAAAAACAACAACAACAACAACAACAAATGTTTCTCTTGCTTTTTATGCACATCTCTCCTCCTGAATCCCAGCAGTACTCAGCAGCATTCAAGTCTAGGTCATTAACCCTCCTCTTATCTTTCCAGCCCTGAGGGTCCATTATTTTTACCTTGACTACCTTCCTGAAGACAGAGGTATGAATTCTGAAGGATTGGGCTTCAAGCAACAAATGACAAGTTAAGCTGGAATATACATACCAATCCATACTACCTATTGATTAACAAACTCATGACAGGACCAGTGTTTCAGGCACTTGTCGATCCTGATTTAATCCTTAGCACCATGTATTCCCCTTCGGGAGTGATCCCTGAGCACAGAGCCAGGAGGTGTGGCCCAAAAGCAAAAACAAAAGAACTCATGGAAAGCAAATGCATTCTTGCTTGAGGTCTTTGTCAAGTCCAATAGGAAAATGACCTGGTCATGGTTGTGGGAGACTTTGATGCCAAATGGAGCCCACTGACCAGGTTAACATTGCCAAGGATGCTGTGATTTCCACAAGGGCAGTGAGTACCATAGACCTAGGTAGGTCACTTCTCCATGATGACACATGCTCTTTGAAGATGGATTGGAAATTGTTGGCGTTAAGATACATCTGTGAGTGACAAGATTATGGCATCTCCTTGACTAATTTCCTGCTTCTTTGCAATAATCCTTTTGTCCCTTTAAAATCAGAAGATGAATCCTGTCAGCTGAATTTCCTGCCATGATTGGCAAGATCACAGATGCTCCATTTCCTCAGATGGTCCCCAACTTTCCCAACTTCCCCAACTTCCCATTCAGTACAAACAGTGATATTTACTGACATGATTATGTGACATGAACACATAATGTCTAGTGAGTGAAGAAAGCATATAACTTTCTTTTTTAATTTTTTTTTTATTGAATCACGGTGAGATTGACCCTTACAAAGCTGTTCATGTTTCAGTTTCAGTCATACTGTGTTCCAACATCCATCCCTCTACCAGTGTACATTTCTCAGCACCAGTGTCCCAAATTTCCCTCCCATCACCCCCATCCCACCCCAGCCTGTCTCTATGGCAGAAACACACTCTCTGTCTCTCTCTCTGTCTCTCTCTGTCTCTCTCTGTCTCTCTCTCTCCCTCCCTCCTTCCCTCCCTCTCTCCTTCTCACCCCTTTTGGGCATGTGATTGTGGTTTACAATACAGGTACAGGCTGTCATGTATACTTCTTTGCCTACTTTTAACCCTCATTTCTTTCCAGAGTGATCATTTCCAACTATCATACTGGCCCCTTCTCTATCTTACCTACCCTCTGCCCCACACACACGTGTGGTAGATTCCAATCATTGACCAGTTCTCCTAGTTCTTGTTTTTCCTGGCCTTGGATATTAGTCTTCTACTATATATATTTTTATATACCACAAATGAAGAAAGCATGTCAGTTTTTATGTAAATTTTATTTGCTTACTATTTTTTAATATTTTTGTTTTGGGGGGCTACACCTGGCAGTGATCAAGCCTTACTTCTAGCTCTGCACTCAAGAATCACTCTTGACAGTGCTCAGAGGGCCAGGGATCCAACTTAGTTTTGCCACATGCAGAGCAAATGCTCACCCACTGTATTATCACTAGGCCTCTCTATTTAAATTTTAGTTTCATTTCAGAGAGAGGAAGTTCTACTTATGACTAAGATGTGCCCATAAAGATGGAAAGCACAGGAGGGCAAACATCTCTTTACAACCACAAAGTGCAGGAAAGCGAAATCAGTTCCGGGGGAGGAGCAAGCAAGCAGTTCTTGGATGTGCAGCCTGACCCCTGGCCAGCACCCTTCTCTTCCCACTGCAGTAGGGCATATCCCAGCTTCCTGTTTGCTGTCTGAATGCAAGATCCAAATAGGAAATTCGGCCAAAAGGAGAAAACATACAAGCAAAACACATATCTTGAGAGGTTTATTAAAACGACTGTAAACGTATTGGGAGCAACAAAGTACACGCTTAGTGACTGTAAAAGCCAGTGTTATGGTCTTTTTCATTCATGATAAAAGTATGCTTTCTCTGGTGCTCAAGGGAGGAGTAAGTTCAGTTCTCAAAGCTCTGTCTCTTTCTGCTGTGGATTTAGCACAAAGGAGATGACACTCCATCATGGATGGTTTCCCCTTATCCTCATTCATTTCAGAAAGAGGGGAAGTAACAGGTCCATGTACTAAACAAGTTTGTCCAACTTGCAAACTACTTGAATGCAATATTTTCTCCAAGTGGAAACGGCTCCTGTTTGGGTTGAGACAGAGGCTGTTGAAAGAAGTGCTGACATAATTCAGAACACGGCTATGTCTCTGGTATTTAACGTTGATTTTAAGGTTTATAACTTGCCCGGAAAAGGACTATAGAAGGACTACTACTAATAGGCCACAAATGGGAAGGATCATAGCTAGGAACAAGCCCCTGGACTAAGACAACAAGTATAGGTTCTCTCTGATGTTTATTTATTTATGTTGGTTTGTTCACATAAAAATTCTTTAAAATGACTTTTACAAATATTATCTTCTTGGGGTTGGAGCTGATCTGGGTTCAGTTCCCAGCAGTACATATGATTCTTTAAGCCCTACCTGGAATAATTCCCTAGAACCAGGAGTAAATCCTGTGCACTGCTGGGTATGGTCCCCTAAAGAAAAAACAAATAAATAGATGCCATGCCTTCTTCCATCAAACAAAAAGCACTATCTGGAATTTTGTTATTTATATTATTCTTGTATTGAGTCAGTAAGTGCCTAGTATCTACCAAAATAAGGATAAGGTAGTATGCAAGAAGTTTTGTGGAATGAAAAAAATGACTCTGAACTACCCATATCTATATAAATAAGTAAACAGGAATATAAAAATTTCTATAAAATATAGAAAACAGAAGCTTCAGGAGAACAAGAGCAGGATAAATGGTTATGGAGACAGAAAGAAGGAGCTACTAATCCAAGGTAGAATGGACTCTAGAGATTTTTATAAGAAAAGAATTTGGGGGATGAGGGGTGGGCAGGGGACATATCCAACAGAGGAGATGGAATAAATGGGAAGCAAAATTTTGTCCATAAACCCCTGGGTTGTCATAATCATATACAGATCAATGGAGGATACTGATCACTGGAAGAGATAGTGCAAAGAAAGGGGTTAGTTATAGGTCCCTGGCAAGAACTTGAATATCAAGCCCAGAAGTGAAGAAGAGACAATAGTGAATGAAGTGACAGAAGAAGTGACAATATTATTTATAATATTGCTGCAGAAGCAGTGAGCAAGCTAATGGCAATACATGAAAAGAGTAATAGTTCTTATTTATAGAGTGTCCAATGGTCGCTGAGCAGTTAGTTCGCTGAGATGTTCTTTAATCTGTCAGGGAGGTTGGTTTGTTCCATAAAACTTTCTTTAAAATGACTTTTATAGACATTATCCTTTTGGAGTTGGAGAGAAAGTACAGCAGATAAAGGTACTTACCTTGCACATGACTGACCAGGGTCAGTCCCCAGAAGTACATATGATTCTCTAAGTCATCTTAGAGATTAATCCTCTAAGTAAGTAATTCTCTAAGTAAGTAATTTTCTAAATAGTCTCTGGTATTCACAAAGTCTGTGTTTGTGAACTGAAGCTGGTTTTGATGCTTCTGCTGTCACTCACAGACGTGTGCAGAGCCACAAAAATCCAGTCCCGTCCTCACAGGTACATTCCCAGGTGACACTCGAGAAGGCTTCCTGTTTCAGCTCTCACTCTCTAACTGAGTGTCCTGTTTGAGCTCTTTGGAGTCTCTTGCATTCTCTGCTTTTTGATTTTGCAGTTGGCAGTGGTTCACAAGTGTGGCGCTGAAGTGCTGTCTGAGCATAGGAAGTCTGTGATCGCCTAAGAGGACACGTGGCTGGAGAAGCTTCACAGAGCGCCACATGACAGCTCACTGTGGGTTGTGCATTGAAGGTTACAGAAGGTTAATGAACAAACCATATTTACCAAGTGTATGGCAGTATTTATATGAAATAAGGTGCCCTTCCTTAGCAATTCATATAAAGCAAGATATAAATTGATGAGGTAACAAAGATACTGGGATCAGAGCCTCTGGGTTCTAAACCTCTTGTTTTCCCAGGGAGCAGTTGTTCAGTATTTATTAATTTTGTTTGCAGAGATTTTTTTTTTGAGAACAGGGATGGTGAGTATGGAAAATGCACCCAGTGAGCAACTTTCCAGAGAGTAAACTGAGACAAAGAGAGAGAAGGATTTTGCTGAATCTAAACAGCGAACTTCAAGCCAGTCTATCAGATAAGAATGGACTCACAACATAGAACTTCTAGCTGACCATTTGGATATGACTGAGCAAGGGCTTCACCCAGGGGGTCAGGCATGAAGAATGGAGGGAAGGTGGGAAATGGTGAGTGACTTAGGAAATGGAATCAATGGGACTTGGCCACTGATTGCACATGGGGAGTGCCCAGGGAAGGAACGACCCAAGAGTACTCAGCCGCCAGGCAGGTGTGTCTGTTGGAATCAAGAGGGTTTGGGACAAAGAACATGAGATAACAATATGTTCAACCAGGATCAACCTGGGGCTTGAGAATTACAACAATGCTGGTTGTAATCTTTTTGAGTACTCACAAAATTCCACATGCTCTTTTATCCTTGTTTGCTTAGTTTGAGGCCATGTCTGATAGCATTCCTATTCCACATGCTCTTTTATCCTTGTTTGCTTAGTATGAGGCCATGCCTGATAGCATTCCTCTAATAGTAATCAGGAGACCAGGTAGTGCTGGAATCTCTTTGGGATACTCATCTGCAAAACCCATGCGCCAACTCTTTGAGGCATCTCTATGGCCCAATTTCAAGGGCTCTCAAGAGACTCTAGCTAAATTATTTCACTTCTAGTCACCAAAATTCCACAAGACTACTGAGCCCATTGTACAGAAGAGAAAAGTAAGGTGCAAAGAAAGTTATTTGCTGTGGATTTTTAGTTTACAAGTAACACAATAGGAAAAGAAAGCCTAGGTAGGGTGCTCCTGGAGGTTATAATCATAAACAGACATTTGGGAAATTGACATGAGAAGCATTATGTAATCAATACCATAAGTTGTTCTAGAGTTTCTGGGGGTTTTCTCACTTTTTTTTTGTTGGTTGGTTTATTTGGGGGCACAGTCACCCAGCCTAGGGGTGACCCTATCTTAGTGCTTGGGGTCATTCTTGGCGGTACTCAGGAGATTATGCAGTTCCAGAGTTTGTACCCAGGCCTCAGTGTTGCAAAGCATGTGCTCCAGCCCCTTGAGTTGTCTCTCCAGTTCCTTGCATTTCTTGTTTTCTAATTTTAGATTTTCCTGTGTTTTCTCCCCACAACAAATATCTCCCTACCTTCATGCTTTTCTTCAAACTTATTTCTCCCATGGGAAAATGGTTCTTTTCCCCTCAACTTTGGTTGTTTTCTTTCTTTCCTTTTGAACAGTGCAGAGGAGGCCATAAAAATATTTGGTAGCAGCAGGAATTTCACATGTGTCATGTTGTGCTATTTAATAAAAAAAAATAATAGTTTGAACATTTAAAGGCCTCCTGGAATATAACATACATTATTTATGAAGACTTATTCCCTCAACCATTTTTGCATTCCCCACTCAGAAAGCAGTGATTTGGGGGCTGGTGAGATAATATGGTGGGTAAAGCATTTACCTTGCATGTGGCTGACTTGGGTTTAATCCACAGTACCCCGTATGTTCCCCTTAACCTCACCAGAAGTGATTTCTGAGCACAGAGCCAGGAGTAAGCCTTGAGCACAGCCTGGCATGTCCCCTGCCAATAATTAAATAAATGGAAATAAAATAAAGCTAAAATTTTCTCACAGGTGTACTAACTAATCAAGGAAAGCACGATCATATTATTTATCTATTAAACATGGCACAAAAAGGCATGTTCCTATTTTCTCAGTTCATCTCAGATTGTCAATTATTTTTGAACTTTTAAATCGTCCCTTTCTTTATTAGTTAGGGGGTTATCCCAAGCATTGCCCACACAGGAAGGGTTAGTTCAGAGCTGGGCCTAGTAGTACTTGAGTACATGCAGCACTGGTAATTGAATTCAGGGTCCTTCTACAACTTGAGCTATTTTCCTTTTGAACCTTATTATTTTTACTTTGTAATTAGTTCATTAATTTTTATTTGGGGTCATCCCCAGTGGTGCTAATGGTACACTCCAGGAGAGAATGATTTACTCCATATGTTTCTGATTCATTTATAGATTAATCACCAAAATAATGCTTTGCGAAGACTAGTTATGTCCAAGAAAGCTTTTAGAGGCCTTTTTAAGACATTATCTTGGGTGACCATATGTGATGCCGAGTATTGAACTTAGGTCAGCCACATGGAAGGCAAATGCTCTACCCACTCTACTATCACTCCAGCTGTATCTTGAACCTTTTAAAAAGCTATATAGTCACTTCTTAATTTCCCCAACAGGTATTGCAGAGTCTCTGAAATTAAAGATTTCTGCAATATTGCTGAGGCACTGTGACTGGGAAGGGAAAGATTGCTACTGTTGTGGATCTACATGTGACAATGATCAGAGTTGGGACCTGGGAGATGGCTCTACTGGTGGAGTGAATGCTTTATATGCAAGAGCCCCAGGTTCGAGACTCAGCACCACCTGAACCATCTAAGTCTTTTTGGAACCCAGACTTAAATTCAGCTGGTGCGCGATCCCCAAACCAGATGATTTCCTTTAAAAATTAAAAGTACTGAATTTTTTTAATATATTCTTCAAAAACATTTTGACAATACATGATGGGAGAAACCTCCACTATGACACCTTGCTGTCCTTTTTCGGTCTGAATTGCTCCTCTATGCTTCTGGAGGTGGCCACACAGAAGGCGAACGTTCTCGGAGGCCTGCAGGCTGTCACCAGCCCTGCCAGACCATTCAAGTACCAGGAGTTGCAGGAAGGATAGTTTGTTTAGATCGCTGTAGGTCAGTTAGAAGAATTTACCAGGAAGGTTCTATTTTTTGGGGGATGGAGGAACTAATTTTCTGCCCTTCCTTTATACATTAGAAAGAAATCTCCAACTACGCTGAAACCATGGGTGATAGAGTTGCAGTGCAAATGTGAACGGTGTACCTTACTGCAACCTGTAATGCTTCCATGGAAAATAATCTGTCCTAACAGAGAGATCTGGTGATTTAGAGACAAAGGCTACCAGGAAAAAAAAAAACTGAGTAAATATTTGTCTTCTTAAAGGGCCACAGTACCAAAAGAAACAGAAAGGGGAAGCTGTGTTAGACTCACCAAATGTTGAAAACAATCTTTCAAGCATTCTGGATGGAATCAAGTCCAAAGCATGTCGTGTCAAACCCATGGGGAATTTACTCCATATGTTTCTGATTCATTTATAGATTAATCATCAAAATATTGCTTTGCAAGGGACTAGTTATGTCCAAGAAAGCTTTTAGGGGCCTTTTTAAGACATTATCTTGAAAACAGGAAGCCCAGGTATGCCAAAAGCTAACAGATGCCACAGTACAGGATCTGGCATTGGTTATAGAGCCAGAACCCTGGAGACAGAAGTGTCCAAACCCAGCAAAGCCAACTTTATAATCCCCAGAGGAAATGCCAGTGGTGTGTCTGTCTCCACTCACTAGAATTACGCAAATCCTTCTGGGCAGCCCACCCAAAGGCAGGGTGACCTCCTTGGCACTGTGATTGCCAGTCAGACCCATTTTTTGGTTGACTTTGTTTTATCAGTTTTTTTTCATTTTTATGTTTTATTGGGGCTGGAGTGATAGCACAGCAGGTAGGGCATTTGCCTTGCATGCGGCCGACCCAGGTTCAGTTCCTCCACCTCTCTCAGAGAACCCGGCAAGCTACCAAAAGTATCTTGTCTGCATGGCAGAACCTGGCAAGCACCCCATGGCGTGTTTGATATGCCAAAAACAGTAACAACAAATCTCACAATGGAGACGTTACTGGTGCCCGCTCGAGAAATTGATGAACAAAGGGAAGACAGTGACAGTGACAGATGTTTTATTGAATTACTGTGAGATAGACTCCCTTACAAAGTTGTTTCTGATTAGATTTCATCTATATAGTGTAGACTTTTTCTTTCTCAGGAGGCTGTTTGCTGTACTACTGAAATTGTAGCCCTTAAAAACCTAAGGTAAAATGTTACAAGTAAACTGAAGAATCAGCTGTTTCCAAAGAATCAAATCTAGTAACATTTTTTTTAAATTTTTTTATTGAATTACTGTGAGATAGGCCACTATAAAACTGTTCATGATTGGATTTCAGTCAGACAGTACGTATAGTACTCCAACACCTACCCCTCTAATCACCCCTCCATTTCCTAGCACCAGTATCCTTAGTTTCCCCCCGCCCCATCATCCCCCCCCACCTGCCTCTATATTTCCCCCCTCGGTAAACTGAAATGTTTAAAATTGAAGTCTTCTAAATGACTTTCAAGACAAGCAATTTCCCTAATCACCATTTTCTGAGAAACAGAGTTGAAAACTCACTGAGGTCATTTCAGACTCCTGATCTCAGGTCTTATCCATTGCCAGGTTGTGGCAGTCATTGAAGGCTGCCAGGGGGAGGTGTGGATCTGGGATTAAGTCAAGGTGTAACAGATAACCCTCTTACTGAACTGGGTTTCAGGGCTTCTGAATATTCCCATGCACTGTTATTTATGGTCAAGGAAATGAAATCCTTTAGGTAATTATTTCAGAGGTTCACAAACTTATTAGACTTAATGTCCACCCCCACCAGAAAAAAATGCTCTCGGCACCCCCATCCCAAATTTACCTCCTTTAAACAAACAAAAAAGTGTCCTCTATTGCATAGGAGACTGTTAGGCTGCCTCCGTGGATTGGTCCACCCTACCCCAACCCAAGTCCCTCCTCCACCTCCCTTACTCCCCACATCTCCACTTTGGGAAAAAGTGTCAGAAATGATAAGTCTGTAAACTCTATGTAGGTTCATTTATGAAATACCATCAATCTAATGTATACAAAACATTTACAGATGAGTTTTTTGTTTGTTTGTTTGTTTGTTTGGGGCACACCAAACTGATTCCTATCTCTGTACTCAAGGGATCTCTCCTGGTGGGTCTCAGGGGACCATCAGGGATGCTAGACCTCGAATATAGAGCAGTCACATGCCAGTCAAACACCCTATAGCTTGTAATCAGGCTCCAGCCCCAACATTTACAGTTTTTAGAGACTAATGAATTTGACTGTATAGTAGCTTTAAGGTTAGACAACTAAGCTAACATGGACAGGAACCATTCCGTCATTAAAATGGAACAGGGCTGTCTGTATTGGGTAGGTCTTGCATAAAGAGTGCCATGAGAAAATGCCTTTGATGATACTTCTACCATTGACACTGATGGACTGTCTCAGCGGAGGTCAACTGCCCATCTGCAGAAATGTCCTGCCAGTTCACAGAACAGTTATTACTGCTTAACATATGGCAGAATCCTATAGCGAAGTAGATGAGGGCAGAGCTCATCAAACACTACAGTAAAAATGGTTTTACTTGTGTATGAGCAGTTCAGTTCACAAAAACATTTCTTTTACTGATCCATCCATACGAGAAGGTTAAAATATGCTGATTCCTGGACTAATCACGAACCTAGGGACTATATGAAGGCAGTTCACCCCTTGGCTACCTCTGCATGCTGCGTTTTAATGAAAGGCCTTTCCAATTGTACATAGAATCTGATTTCTAAAATATTTATTTGCTACTTTATTGATTTGGGGATCAGGGTTTACTTTGGCTCTATTCTGAGGGATCACTCCTTGTGGTGCTCAGGGGACCTTATGCAGTGCTGGGGATCGGATTGAATCAGGGTTGCCCATAGTCAAGGGAGGTGCCTTAAACCCAGAATCTTAACTCTGGCCTCATAGATCTTTTCTATTGAAAGAGTGACTCTCAAACTTTCAAATGCGTTAGAATCTGTTACTATGCAGATTCTAACCATGCAATTTGGGAGAGGAGCTGTGAATCCTTTGCTTCTAACAATCCTTCGGTGATGATACGCTTTTGGTCTATGAACCACACTTGAAGAATAGCACTGTCCTGGGAAGTCTTTTAAAAATATCCTAAAGCCAGCATTTGAGGTTATTCTTGGGTTAAGAGTATTTTTTTCCTTTTCTTTTTTTTTAAATTTTTATTAGTGAAACACCATGAGGTACAGTTGTAGACTTACAAATTTTTGTGCTTGGGT
>JAOXYA010015816.1:0-13747 GCA_028565675.1 Sorex palustris | reverse complement strand
CAGAGGTGGAAATTTTCCTTTTTGCTGGCTTTTTCAGGAAGTATCATTCACTTAAGGAAACAATAACTACTCATTTGCCTTTCTCTTTGAGGTTTTGGGTAGAGGGCAGAGAAGGAGGTACAGATGGCAGGGGAGGACAGGAGGGTTTGAAGGTCCTAACAGAGCAAGGTGCGACCTGTGGCCAGGCCAGGACGGGGCCTGTTGCTGAGACTATCCTTGGCTGCCGGGTGACACTGTCTGTTTTCTCCTGGTCCTCAGCCCTCTTGGTTCCGCTGACTCAGAAGCTGGGTTCAATCCCCAGCACCCCTTGTGACGCCCTGAGCCAGCCAGGCGTGTCATTAGGGGTAAGCCCAGAGCATACCGGGTATGACCCCCGAACCCAGGCAGAGCATAACCCAGAAGCTGAACGCTCTGGCCTCCAGCCTGCAGCCCCCAATGGCCCAAGGGCACGGTCTCCTGATGCTTCTCTGGCTTCAGGGGCCAGGGAGGCGTGGGCCGAGGCCTGGGTCCAGTGCACCGATGTCAGGCCCTTGCGGAGGCCACCACGGGGGCCCCGAGTCAGGAGGGAGGGGTCGGGGCAGTGTGTGGACGTGTGCACGCACGCGGATGTGGCCCTCCGAGATGGGAAGAGGCGGGAGGAGCCTGTGGTTGCTGCTGGCCGGAGTCTGGGTTCCCGCTGCGGCTTGGCCTAGTCTCCCTCCCCTGACTTCTTTCCTGGGGGGTGACCCAGGTTGGTTTCTCCCTTCTCTGCTCCGCGGGAAGAGACCACCCAGGGCTGGAAGGGGAGAAGGAAGGAGGGAGGGTCCGAAGAGTCCCAGCGCTCCCACTGACGTTCCCGGGCAGCCAGAAGTGAGTGGCCTCGCCCCTCCCGCCCCAGGCGGACACAGGCCAGGATGCTCCTGGGCCAGCATCACTATGGACAGGCCACGCTGCCTTCACGCCCCCGACGCCACTGGCAAGAACGCAGAGACCTGAAGAGCCCCAGCACGGGGCCAGAGCCACAGCACAGCAGGGAGGGTCTTGCTCCCACACGCCCGACCCAGGCCCGGTTCTGGGTGCCCCATATGGTCTCCCGAGCCCACGAGACGTGATCCCTGAGTGCAGAGTCGGGAGGAAGTCCTGGGCACCACCAGGTGTGCCTCCAAACCAAAAGATACAAAGGCTGAGATGGCACTGGGCATCACTCCCAGGATGCTCTGCCCCTCCTCCCAAGAGCCCAGTGCCCCTGCGTTTTCGCTTCCCTGCCAGACTTTCTTCTCTTCCTTTCTTCCCCATTTACAAGCAGACTCTGAGAAGCTCTGGGAGTCCATCCTGCAGGCCGGTAGGACAGAGTCTGACGTGGGCTTCCGGGGAGCGGCTAATCAGCTTGGAAGGAACCCAGGGAGCCTGAGGGGTGACGGTTTCAAGACACAGAACTGAGGGAGCAGTGGGCAAGGAAGGCTATGCAGGCCCCCTGTGAGACCAGGGTCCAAGCCCGGGGCTGAGGGGGGCTTGCAGGAGAGAGACCTGCCCACACAGGCTGCTGCACAGGGAGCGGGAAGGGGGGTCGGGGGCCTCCTCTCCTGCTGAAGCCGCTCAGAGCCTCAGAGGGGCAGAGACGAGATGCGACGCATCCTGACAGAAGCCAGAGACAGCCTTGGGCCTCCAGAATCAGGAAAACGAGGACAGGTTCCCGGGGAGGGAACCTGAAAGGAACCCACTAACATCAGCTCTGGGGCTCCCGTTCAGGCGCCAGCGTGAGGCGCTGGTTCCTAGCGTTGGCACCCGGGGCTGGGCTTGTGGTCACCCACACCCACACTGGCACACACCCACCACCCTCACCACTGCGTCATACAGACCCCCTCGCTGGCAGCTGGCAGCTCCCTGGCACCCCACTCCCCAGCCCTGTCCTGGCTCCTGCCTGTCCTCTCTACACCCTGCCCTGGGCCCTGGCCTCTGCCTCCCGGGCGAAACCAAGGGTGACTGACTTCTCCAGCTTCCGGCCCTCCCCTTGGCCACCTGCTGGGGGTCCACAGCTTCCCACTGGGCCCCCCAAGTCAGTGGAGGGTGGGGGAGGGGCAGAGGAAGCCCAGCGGGAAGCAGGTGTGTGAAGAAAGGGGCTCCCCGAGACTGCAGCTTTTCAAGTTGAAGGTCTGAGCAGGTGGGTTTCTGCAGCTGCCTGGGCAGTCGCACCCCCGCCCCGACCCCTCAAGGAAATGGCCCCCACACCCCCTTAGCCGAGCCACACTGGGCACTTTCCACCTCTCACCGTGAGAGACAGAACCAGCAACAGGGCAGGGCATGTCCTGCACCTGCACACCGGGGGCACCGGGCAGGGCCCCGAGCCACAGACCTGACTCCTGCTCCTGTTGTCTTCCAGCCCAAATCGAAGTGATTCCGTGCAAAATCTGCGGAGACAAGTCGTCTGGGATCCACTACGGGGTTATCACCTGTGAAGGGTGCAAGGTACGCACTGTGTGGATGGATGCACACACATGCACACACGCGTGAAGTCGAGGCTGCCATGGTCTGGGCTCTGAAGGCCTCGAACCCATGTGTGGGGTGTGTGTCTGTGTCTGTGTGCGTTGCTGAGTGTGTGTGTGTGTGTGTGTTGCTGGGCGTGGTTGCTATCACATCATGGTGAAACCAGGAGCTCTGACAAGGCTGGCCAAGGGGCAGGTGGAGGGGCCTCAGCCTGGCTCGGGGCAGTGAGTGTCCCTGCCCCCAGGGCTTCTTCCGCCGGAGCCAGCACTGCAACGTGGCCTACGCCTGCACGCGCCAGCAGAACTGCCCGATCGACCGCACCAGCCGCAACCGCTGCCAGCACTGCCGCCTGCAGAAATGCCTGGCGCTGGGCATGTCCCGGGACGGTGAGGCCACGCCAGGCCATGCAGCTACTCGCTCTGACAGCCTCGCTCTCGGGGTGGGGGTGGGCTCTCTGGACTCTGCCCGCCTGTCTTTCTCTGTGACCCCTGCGGAGCGAGGCTGGCCCTGGAGGATGGGGAGACTCATGGCCTCCCCTGCCCCCACGCTCACTCCGTGACCCCCCTCCCCACCACAGGGGGGAGCAGGGGGGGCACTGGGAAGGCATGAGGGGAGCCAGAACGGCCCGTCAGCACTTTTCAGTGCCCAAAAATAACAGAGTGAAAGGAAACACGCAGGGGCTGTGCCCCCACACCTGGGGGGGTGGGGCAGGGAGGGAAAAGGCAGGAAGGAGCAGAAGAGGATGTTCAGGGCCGTGGTGGAGCAGGGCTGGGCTGTGGTGAGTATCTAGGTCACCAGGGAGCCAGCAGGCCTGACCACAGGGAGCCCATGTGCTCCGCGTCCCTCTTCCTCCGGCCGTCCCAGGCAACCCAGGTGACCCCAATACCTCTGGGGGCTCCCTACCAGCCCCACCCCACCCCGGCTGGCTCCCTCTGTGCGTGGAGGCTTTGCCGGGGGTCCGAGAATGAGAAAGGGGAGGGGGCTAGAGCCAAGGTCCCCGTGGGTCCCTGGGGGCAGGGCTGATGACTCACTGTCGCCCCTGCCCGCCCCGTGTCCCCTACCCCTCTGGCAGCCGTCAAGTTCGGCCGCATGTCCAAGAAGCAAAGGGACAGTCTGCACGCCGAGGTGCAGAAGCAGCTCCAGCAGCAGCAAGTGACCAAAGCGCCGGCCACCCCTGGCCAGGGGGACGCCCCAGTGGTGCCCTGCACCCTGGGGGGCGCCCCCCACGGCCAGCCGCGCCTGGGCTCCTCCCCTGACCTGCCCGAGGCCTCTGCCTGTCCCCCGGGCCTCCTGCGAGCACCGGGCCCCGGAGCCCCCTACGCGCACTGCCTGGTCAAGGCGGGGCTGGCCGGAGTCCCCTACCAGCTGGAGTCCAGCCCCGAGCGCGGCAAGGCCGAGGCCAGGGAGGGCCCGTACGGGGCGGCCGGCCAGCTGCCCTTCGAGGCGCCCAGGCAGCCGGGCCGCGCCCCCGAGACCTGCTGCAGCGCCCCGGAGGCGCCCTACGCGTCGCTGACCGAGATCGGTGAGCGGGGGGCGCGCGGAGGGGCCGGGGCCGGCCGAGCCCACGCGGTGGACAGGTGCTTGGCGGGGGCCGCGGGGGCGGGCGGCGGCGCGGGACCTTGCCCTGCTGTCCGTCCCCCCGGCAGAGCACCTGGTGCAGAACGTCTGCAAGTCCTACCGCGACACGTGCCAGCTGCGCCTGGAGGACCTGCTGCGCCAGCGGCCCAACCTCTTCTCCAGGGAGGAGGTGGCCGGGTACCAGAGGCAGGTGAGGGAGACGGGGCCCGGGAGGACCAGCTGCGCCCCCACGCGGGCAGGAGCGGGGACGCAGGGAGGCAGGGTCCGCGGCCACGGCGGAGTCCAGGCTGGGGGGCGACTTGGTCCTAGAGGGGCATAGGAGCATCCTCCTCCTCCCCCAACCCTTGTTCCGGAGTCCTCCTCCTCCTGTCCCTCCTCCTCCAACCCGTGTCCTCCTCCGTCTCCTTCTCCCCTCCCCTCCTCCCTTCTCCTACTTTTCCTCCTCCTATTCCTCCCCTCGGCCCTCCTCATTCAGCTTTCCCTATCTACCTTCCCTTCTTCTCCTCCTGCCTCTTCTTCCCCCCTTCCCCCACCTCCTCCCCCTTCTCCTCTTCCCCCTCCTCCTTCAGCTCCTCTTCCCCTTGCTTCAGGCGCTGTGCTAAATATTGTGCTAAATGTTTTACTTCAATCATCCTTCACCCTTAGGACAAGTGCCCTGATTGCTTCTAATTCTCCTGAGCAGAAACACTGAGCTGGGTGGTCCACGGGCTCCCGGCGGCGTCTGTCTTTTGGCCTGACGTGCTCCCACAAAGGCACGCTTGGCTCGGACCTTTTCCACCTGTAGGCTGGGGAGACTTCTTGGCAAGGATGGGGGACTGGTGGAAAGCACTTCACCAAAGTACAAACTTTTTTTTTTTTTTACCACACCAGGCTGTGCTCAGGGCATGCTCCTGGCTCTGTGCTCAAGGATCACTCCTGGCAGGGCTCGGGGGATCATATGGGATGCCAGGGATGGAACCTGGATGGACCATGTGCAAGGCAAACGTCCTCCCTGCTGTCCTGTGTCTCTGGCCCCAGATGCAAACGTTTTGAGGACAGAGTGACTCTCAGATGAGTTTCATTCTCCAGCACTCTGCCCCCCTACACCAAACAGCTCACTTAGCACCAGCCACTGGTGGGTGCTCAGTTAGGTACGAGCAGGTGTCAGGAGCTGAAGTTGACTGTGCATTTGCGCTAAAAACTGATATGAGAGAGAGAGAGACAGACAGACAGACAGACAGACAGACAGACAGAGAACAAGTTTTGCATGTCAAGGCCCAGGCCCAGGTTCAATTCCTGGTACTCTAGTCCCTTGAGCACTGCTAGGAGTGATCACTGAGCACTGGCACGGGAGTAAGCTTGCCTTACATGCGCCCAACTCGGATTTGATCCGTGGTGTCCCATATGGTCTCCTGAGTGCTGGGGAGTCATTCCTGAGTACAGAGCCGGGGGTGATTCCTGAGCATCTCCAGGTGGGAGCCCAAAACCACCCAAACAAACCCAAGCCCGGGCCCCAGTCTGCCTGGCGGCCGGCTTTGCCCTGAGCCTCAGCCCCGTGCTCGCTCCCGCAGTCCATGTGGGAGATGTGGGAGCGCTGTGCCCACCGGCTCACCGAGGCCATCCAGTACGTGGTGGAGTTTGCCAAGAGGCTCGCGGGCTTCATGGAGCTCTGCCAGAATGACCAGATCGTGCTGCTCAAAGCAGGTGCCTGGTGGGCCGGAGGGTGAACGGGGCAGGGCTGAGCCACGGGGGGAGCTGGCAGACCCCAGGACCCCACTGGCCACCTCCTTTCCCCTCCCCAGGAGCCATGGAAGTGGTGCTGGTGAGAATGAGCCGCGCCTACAACGCCGACAACCACACAGTCTTTTTTGAAGGCAAATACGGTGGCATGGAGCTGTTTCGAGCCTTGGGTGAGGGCTGGGGGTGGGAGAGGAGGCGCGAGCCGAGCCCCTCCCAAGAAGCACCCTCTGTCCAGACTGAGTCGGAGGGTGGGTGTCGGCCCCCTGCCGCCCCTCAGCCCCTTTTTACTCCGTCAGGCTGCTGCGAGCTGGTCAGCTCCATATTCGACTTCTCGCAGTCCCTGAGCGCCCTCCGCTTCTCCGAGGATGAGATCGCCCTCTACACCGCGCTGGTTCTCATCAATGCCAGTGAGTGCCCGGGGGAAGGCCACAGGGAGCCAGGGAGGAGCTGGGGAATCGGGAGCGGCAGCTTGAGAAATTACTTTAAAGAAGGCCCAGAGAGGTAATGCAGGGACAAAGCATTTGTCTTATAAGCAGCCAACCCAGATCCGATCGCTTCTTCCACCCCATGTAGCCCAAGAAGTCCTCCAGGACTGATCCCTGAGCACAGAGCCAGGAGTAAGCCCTGAGCACCACTGGGCATGGCCTCCCAGCGCACACACCCAGGAGAGCACAATGAACCCCAGACACACGCCAACCAATACTGCTCAAAGATGGAGCTGAACAGAGGCCCAGGAACGCCCGAGGAAGGGAAAAGGATGTGTGGACGCTGTGTGTGTATGTGTGTGTGTGTGTGTGTGTGTGTGTGTGTGTGTGTGTGGAGGGGGGGGCGAGGGGACCTGCAGCCTGGGATTGAGAATGTGACACAGGGTGCACGTCGGAAGCGTTCCCTAAGCTCGTCTGCCAGGCCCTGCGCCCACTCAGACGTCACCTCCTGAGCCCTTTGCAGGCGGCTGCACAGGCTGTCCCGGCCGAGTGGGCACCGCCGCAGCCCATGAGAAGATCCAGAGAGGGTCTGAAGCGACAGCATGCTAGTTAAGACATTGCACGCGCCCAAATTCAGTTCCATCCCGGACATGCCATTACTGCCCCCTGAGCGCCTCGAGGAGTGATCTGAGTGCAGAGACAGGAGTAAGCTGGAGCACCACCCGGCGTGGCCCAAAAGCAAACACACAAATTATAAGGTCCAAAGCTGGTCCTTAGCACCCCTGTCCCAGCTGCAAGTCCCAGACAGAGTCTAAATCTGCAGGTCCTGGGGACTGTCCTCTGGCTCTGTCTGAGCAGAAGCCTAAACATGTCCCTTGAACAATGAAGACATGAGAAGTGACTTCAGGCAAATCCATGGGGCCAGACACGTGGTAGTCTCTGTGTTGGTGTCCTCTGCTGCAGAGAGCCCTGGGGCTGTATTCGGACACCTCCCTGAGGCCACTGCACTGCCAGGGACACCTGATTGTTTTCCCAGTCTTCTCCTTTGGGAAGGATTCCTGGTGTCTAGAACTGAATAGGCTGTGCAAAATACCAAGGTACCAGGGAGCGGGCAGCATGGACTTGAGGGATTGGAAGGGATGAGCCTTTTCCTCCTTCCCTACTTTGTGTACAGTCGATCAACTTCAAGATTCCCAAGAATCTGCTGCCACCAAACCAAGATACACACACACACACACACACACACACACGCTTTTGGCAAAAGTTGATGTCCTCTTCCTTTCCTTCCTTCCTTCCTTCCTTCCTTCCTTCCTTCCTTCCTTCTTTTCTTCCTTCCTTCTTTCCTTCTTTCCTTCCTTCTTTCCTTCCTTCTTTCTTTCCTTCCTTCCTTCTTTTCTTCCTTCCTTCTTTTCTTCTTTCTTTCTTTCCTTCCTTCCTTCTTTTCTTCCTTCTTTCTTTCCTTTCTTCTTTCCTTCCTTCCTTCTTTCCTTCCTTCCTTCCTTCTTTCCTTCCTTCCTTCTTTCCTCCCTTCCTTCCTTCCTTCTTTTCTTCCTTCCATCCTTCTTTCCTTCCTTTCTTCTTTCCTTCCTTCCTTCCTTCTTTTCTCCCTTCCTTCTTTTCTTCCTTCCTTCCTTCCTTCTTTTCTTCTTTCCTTCCTTCCTTCCTTCCTTCTTTTCTTCCTTCCTTCTTTCCTTCTTTCTTTCCTTCCTTCCTTCTTTTCTTCCTTCTTTCCTTCCTTTCTTCTTTCCTTCCTTCCTTCTTTCCTTCCTTCCTTCATTCTTTCCTTCCTTCCTTCTTTCCTCCCTTCCTTCCTTCCTTCCTTCTTTTCTTCCTTCCATCCTTCTTTCCTTCCTTTCTTCTTTCCTTCCTTCCTTCCTTCCTTCCTTCCTTCCTTCTTTTCTCCCTTCCTTCTTTTCTTCCTTCCTTCCTTCTTTTCTTCTTTCCTTCCTTCCTTCCTTCCTTCCTTCCTCTGTTTCTCTCTTGGTTTGGGGGCCACACCCTGTAGTGCTCAGGGCTTACTCCTGGCTTCTGTGCTCAGAGATCATTCCTGGGAATGCTTAGAAGACGATATGTGGTGCCAGGGATAGAACCAAGATCTTGCTGTGTGCAAGGCAAGGGCCTTAACCCGTCTCATCTCTTTGGCCCCTGTCGTTCTTTCTCATTTCAAAATGATCCCAGACCGCCCAGGGCTCCAGGAGAAAAGCAAAGTGGAACAGCTACAGTACAATCTGGAGCTGGCCTTTCACCATCATCTCTGCAAGACGCATCGTCAGGGGATCCTGGCAAAGGTAGGTCCAGTGGCAGGGTGGGAGAGACCAGGTTCCCTGCCAGACCTGGGAACCCAGGGCTTGTGCCGTCTGGGGTCTGAGGGTGCCCGAGGAAGACTTTGTAGACCGTGCTGGAGGCATTGTGCCGGCCAGCTTGCAACAGCAGTGGGAAGTGAGGGAACAATCAGTCATTTCCATGTGCATGGAGATGGAAGTCGAGGGAGCCTGGAATTGGGCAGAACCTCCAGGGAGCGATTCAGTTTAATATAGCCAACGCTTACCAGGCACCTGCTAGCACCAACTCTGGGAATGGAAAGATACAGAGATGCAGTCCTTGCCCACACCAAGTTTTGTTTTGTCTTGTTTTAATCTGGTAGGAATAAGAGACTTGTGTTCCAATAACTCTATTACAGAGTGGGCTGTGTCATGCGATCTAATATTAATGCAATTAGCAAAGTGCTCTCTGGGCCCGGGAGCTGGCACAAAGGGCTGGAGCACAGGACGCTGTGTGTGTGTGAGGGAGTCCCGAGTTCACTCTCCAGCAGGACAGGGTCCCCCAAGCTAACAAACAAGGGGTCTTCATAAACAGGCTCCGATCTTCAGGGCAATCCGTGAGTAGGACAGACATCATGTCCCTGTAACTACAAAGTAACTTAAATGCCTTGTCCAAGTTGATGTGATTCTGGCGTAATAATAAATGCAAGATTTAATCATAGTTGCACCGTATACCTGTGCCCAGAATATATAATATACAAACATGTGACACATCTTAGTGTACCTATAGAAGACATCGTTATCTCAGCACCCACATATGTATCTAACTCTGATTACAGATATTGGGGAAATATGACGAGCACATAGGGCGGGTTTTAAAAATAATTCGGAGGTAAGAGAAGTGGATCGCAAACATTTCCTAAATGTGGCCTTGGAAGCTGTGGCCCATGCCAGGTTCCTAGCAGCGACCTGGGGTGAGGCGAGCGTTCGGGGCTGGGGAGCAGAGTGCAGGGGTAAAGCGGTACAAATGTGGAGCAGAGCGTAGGGGCCGCTGGGCCACAGCGTTAGCCAGCAGCAGGGTGAGCGCGAGGGCACGGAGGAAGAGCCCAGGACAAGCTTGGAAATGAGGTCAGGCAGCAAACTAGAGAGGAATTTCAATGTCATATTAAAGAGTTAAGGCTTTATTTTTAAGCAACGACAAGCCCCAAAGGCCCAAGGAGTGATATCATAAGAGCTATTACACGAGGCAATTAAATTTGGTAGCAGGGTAAAGGAACCTTTTATGTAATCGTTCAAGCAGTGGGCCCTTGCTAGGTGTTCAGGGTAGAGAAACTACTTAAACCTCCGTCTCCGCCACAAAGAGCTGCAGGCCTGGTGAGACGCTAAGATTGACTTGGGAGAGCAGCTAGCCAGCCAACGTGGCTGGACAGGTCTCACAATACCTCTCCTACCCTAGTGGGCAGTCCTCGCCTGGACTTGTGGAGAGCCTCCCACTCAGGCCCGGCTTGTCTGTGCAGTCAGACCTGGAGTGCGGACCTCGGTCTTGATGTCCTCCCCCCGCCTCCTTCTCCCTCCTCTCCTTCCAAGCTCTCAGCCACATGGGCTGGCACCTCTGTCCTCTTTGGTACCTTCTGTTGCAGCTCTCTGGAAGGTTCTTCTCATTTGTCACACTGGCTCTTCATTCTGGAGTGGGTTTTCCTGACCACCCAGAGGCAAAAGAAAAAACAAACAAAATACCCTGGCCTCTTGATCCCTCACCTTGATTGATATTTTTTAAAACTTTCGGGCTGGAGAGATAGCACAGCGGGTAGGGCGTTTGCCTTGCATGCGGCCGACCCAGGTTCGATTCCCAGCGTCCCATATCGTCCCCTGAGCACCGCCAGGAGTAACTCCTGATTGCAGAGCCAGGAGTAACCCCTGTGCATCGCCGGGTGTGACCTAAAAAGAAAAAGAAAAAAACTTTCTGTGATAGAATCCGTTTTCTTTCCTGATTCCTCACTAGATTGGCAATGTATTCAATGTAGAGACTTTATCTTCTTCACCAGAGTCTATCACAGGGGCTTGCCAAATCATAGATATTTATGGAATAAATGCAGGACTGAACGAATAAATGAATGTGAGACAGTAGCCCCAATTTCCAGTAATGCATGAGAAATGGTAAGAAGACACATTCAAGATGTGCCATCTTACCATTGGGTAAGATTGCTGATACCAAGGATCCACCCAGTGCTGCCCACTCCTCCCTGGTGACCCGTTTCCCTAGTCCAGGAGAAGTTTAGTGGTGGCTGGTCCTTTCATTTATTTGGTTTGGTTTTTTTTTTTTTTTTTTGCACCTCATCCAGAAGTACTCAGCGTTTACTCCTGGGATCACAGAGTTTACTCTGTGCTCAGGGATCACTCTTGACAGGCTTAAGGAACCATATTGGGTGATGTGGATTGAACTGGGGTTGGCCGAATGTAAGGTGAGCGCCTTGCCCACTGTACTATCTTTCCAGTTCAGGGCTGGTCCTTCTAAAGGCATTTTCCTGGCTAGACCAGAAATGCCAAAAAGACAATGAATGGTTCTATAGGTTTTCTTGTGTGAGGTGGTCCTGCCTGTCTCCTTTGGATCTCTCTGCATGTTTTCATTCCTGCTTGACAGAGAGAAGGTGGGGTGGGTTTACTTGCAGTGGCAGATACTGAAGTTTGAAACTGTGCAGTTGAACATTTGCCAGGTACCAAGTATTATGGTGAGGCATGGGGAGGAGGAGGGAGAGAGAAACTTGGGAGGGAAAGCAACTGAATTGGGAATGTTTCCTAAAATGGAGTTTAAGTGCTTCAACAAGGGAAGCCCCGACGGCATTGAAGGAGTTAAATAAATATTCCCAGAGGAGGTGGAGAGGCTAGAGTGACAGTACAGTGGGTAAGGTGTTTGCCTTGCATCTACCTGACCTGGCTTTGATCCCCAGCATCCCATGTGGGTCCCCCAAGCACCGCCAGGAGTAAGTTCTGAGTGCAGAGCTAGGAATAACCCTTGAGCACCTTGAGCACCATTGGGTATGAGTACCTCCCCACCCCCCGCAATACACACACCCAAAAAAAATTCCCAGAGGAGGTGACACTACAGGGAAGTCAGAATCAGGAAGCAAATACCATCTGGAAAGGTGCAGAGGTGAGAGGCAGAGCAGCAGGCTTAGAGGCCCGGTGATGGGTCCAGTATAGACTCGCATCACCGGAGCTCTTGGGGTGCGTGCGGGCCCTGGGTAGCGTGCACCCGAGAGCCGCAGAGACGTGGCTGGGGAAGGGTTGTCCGCAGCAACTCCCACGCCTGGCCTCCCTGGTCCTGCAGCGGAGCCAGGCACGTTGGGAGCTGGGCAGTGGCCACGCATGCCCAGCCAGGACAGGAGGGTGGGAAGAGCGTGGAGGTGCCTCCTGACCGCCCCCTCCCGCCCCCACCCCCAGCTGCCACCCAAGGGGAAGCTCCGGAGCCTGTGCAGCCAACACATGGAGAAGCTGCAGACCTTCCAGAACCTTCACCCCATCGTGGTCCAGGCGGCTTTCCCGCCGCTCTACAAGGAGCTCTTCAGCACTGAAAGCGACGCCTCGGATGGGCTGGCTGAGTGACTGGGTGACCCGGACGGGGCCTCTGTCCCCTTCCCGCCAGCCTGCTGGCCCACCTCCCCGAACCGCCTCAGCCCTGCCCACCTCACTGCACCCTGCCTGCTCCTTCCTCCCCTGGACACCCTGCAGAGGTTCCTGCCCACTGAGAGTGAGCCAACGCCAGGCCTCACTTCCTGCCCACAGCCGGGCCGGGCAGGGCCCAGAGCCAGAGCGTGGTGTGGAGCTCCAGCTGCCGCCTCAGGGCTGTCCCCCTTCTGTCCCCACAGCTGCAGCGGGAGCAAGGGGGGACCGAGGCGGACCAAGCGACCCTCAGGAGGGGGTCCAGGGAAGCCCCGAGGAACAGAACTCAGCTCTGGATTCTGGATTCTCAACTCAACTCTGAAGCTCCGAACTGGCCTTTGAAATACCTCATTGAATTTCCCTGCAAAGATTTGGTTGGGGGGAGACGAATGAAGCTCAGAGTCTGGCCTCAGAGTCTGGCACCCAGAAAGATCTAGAATACTGGGAATCTGGTTCACTGCATCTGCCTTCCCCTCCTCTGAGCTCAGCAAGGAGGTGACTGGGCACCTGGCCCATTTCCCAGCGTCTTAAAGCCAAAAAGGAAAAAAAAAAAAACCTCAGAAAAGGAGGTTAAGGAGGGGTGAGGTGAGGGGCTGGGGATCATGTTTTTAACAAAATAGGGACTATAATAAAAGGATTCAGTGATGGCCACAGACACACTGAACAGAGGAAGAACTCAGACCTCTCTCTTATGTGCACTTTAAAGATGGATTCAAGGGGCTAGAGCCCTAATACAGCAGGAAGGGCTCTTGCCTTGCACATGGCCAACCCAGGTTCAATCCCCAGCATCCCATATAGTCCCCTGAGCCCCTCCAGAAATGACCCCTGAGCTAGGGTAGGAGCGATAGCACAGCGGGTGGGGCCTTTGCCTTGCATGCCACAGACCCGGGTTCAATCCCTGGCATCCCATATGGTTCCCCCAAGCTCTACCACCGGGAGTTATTCCTGAGTGCAGAGTCAGGACTAACCCCTGAGCATTGCTGGATGTGACCCAAAAAAAGAAGAAAGAAAGAAAGAAAGAAAGAAAGAAAGAAAGAAAGAAAGAAAGAAAGAAAGGAAAGAAATGACCCCTGAGCACAGAGCCAGGAGTAAGCCCTGGGCACTGCTGCTGTGGCCAACAAAACAAAACAAAGATGGACTTGAAGAGTTACCCTGCCCAGACCCGGTCAGGCACACAGACACATCCACGCAGGGCAGACAGCACCCGTGGGGGTGGATCTGTCATGACAGTCGTGTCTTCGTCGAAGTCACGGTTCACAGCATCCTTGGGGACTCCCGAAGGAACAGTCTAGGGTCTCCATCCACCAGTCTCTCACCAGGTGGGGGTCCTGGCCCTATCCCCTGGCCTTCAGTTCCAGCCAGGGGACCCCCGGGGGACAGAGGTGGCTGGACTTGGGCAGCAAAGCCTGCCCACCTCTCTCGGCTTATAAATCGCTGTGTCCCCCCTTCCCAGAATTGAATAGCCAGCCGCGACCAGGTGGGGGTGGGGGACCCAGGTCTAGCTGGGTAGATATGAGCTCCCCAACTCCTGCCATTCTTTATAAAATCATCTCCAAGGCAAGCACTGTGCATGGTGTGTGTGTGTGTGTGTGTGTGTGTGTGTGGGCAGGGGGTTGAACATGAGCATCAGACTCCGTTCTG
>JAOXYA010015798.1:0-13748 GCA_028565675.1 Sorex palustris | reverse complement strand
CCTGATTGGCTAGGGCTTCAATGACTGCTTCCATCTCAACAGAATCAAAGGTCTTCTTTAAATCAATGAACGTTAGACAGAGCGGCATCTTGAACTCCTGAGATATTTTTTTAATATATTTCTAATTTACTCATTCATTTATTTGGGGTGCTCAGTAGTGCTCAGGGCTTACTCCTGATCTGTGCTCAGGGGACGATGCCGTGCCAGGGATGGACCAGGGATGGCCACATGCAAGACAAGTACGTTACTATACACTATCTCTCCGGCCCCACAACCCAGACATTTTAGTAAGATGTGGAGCAACAACCATAAAAAAAAAAAGTCTGTTCAAGTCCACTAATAGAAACGTTTTAATTAGTTTTTACATTTTATAAATTTTTATTTCTTCACATATTTCCAAGAGAAGATGCTAATAAACTCAAATCTACAGAAGCATATAAATGAGTTATCTATTACTTGATGAATGATTAAAAGAGAATACCAATTATGATTCATTTACTGTCGCAGGTATTAGAAACAAGGAATTCAGAACCTGTTCAAGAAACAAATGTTGAACAAACCTAATCTGATTGCTAAAACAGAACAATCCAAAGTGTAAAGATGTTAGGGACAAAAAAACAGATGCGTTCAAATTGGAATTGAGTTAGGAAAACCTCACAGAGAATACGTCATCTTGAAAAGCAACTGGGAATTTATTCAGTGGATGTGAGAGGAGAAAAGAAAAGATGAAATTGAAAGCAAACATCAGGTAAAACAAGGACAAAGGCATGGAGGCATGAAAATTTAATTTTTCAAGAAAAAGCTATTAGTCCATTGTGGCTGCATCAGTGATTCTCAACACTGGCTAAAGTAGGAGGAATCTTGGGAACAATTTTATGTCATTTATAAATGTTTCTGAGACACAGCCAGCTTCGAGAAGCTCTGAGGAAGAAAAACAGATTAGTGAGGTTGGGAGGTAGGCTGAGAGGAAAGGCAGAGAAGGTTAGGCTAGACCAAGATTTAAAAAGTCTCCAAACCAAGATAGGCTTCTAAGAGGCCCTTCCAACACTATTATCACAGTTATAAACTCCAGACTGATCATCATTAGGGAAAAGAAACACACATTCATCACAGATGGACTTTGGTCCAATCTACAAAAAAAAAAAAAAAATTAAGAATCTTTTGGTTGGGCTGGATCTGAGATAGTACAGCAGGTAGGGCCTTGCACGTGGCCAACCCAGGTTCAATTCCCAGCATCCCATATGGTCCCCCAAGCACCACCAGGAGTAATTCCTGAGTGCAAAGCCAGGAGCAACCCCTGTGCATCACCAGACGTGACCCAAAAAGCAAAAATAAAATATTTTGGTTTTTGGTAGGGGGTTTGCAGGTTAAACCAAAACCTTTGTTGGACTCTCAATGATAAAAGAAAGCAGAGGGTCAGAGAGGCAAAAGAGCGCTTCAGGCACTTGTCTTGCAGATGGCTGTCCCTGGTTCCATACCAAGTACCATCTATGGTCCCCTGAACATGGCCAAGGGTCACTCTTGAGCACAGAACCAGGAATAGTTACTGAACAGTAGGTGTGACCCAAACAGAACCAGGAACAAAACCAGGAACAGTTACTGAACATTGGGTGTGACCCAAACCATATTTTACTCTTATTTCTATCCTTGAACACATGGAAGATATCAAATAACTATTTGTTTAACGAGGAAATCTCTTTATTCCCACTTTCATGTCTGTAGACTCCTCTTTTCCTCTAAGCACCTGTTCAATCAGCATAGTGATCAAAGGAGAGAAAAAAATCCTGTCCAACAAATCTTGATGCCGGCAACAGGACCAAGCACTACCCCTATGCCACTGTGTACACTGTGTATAGTTAAGATTTGGGGAAGGCAACTGGCAGCCATCCCACTAGCCTCTATTGCCACAGGCGACTAGCTCAATTTCCAACCAAAGGCAATTTCACTTAGCCCACAGGAGGAGAGCACCCATCATACAGGAGATAATTTACCACCAGAGACTGAGGTTAAACAGCAAATTCCCAAAAGGACATAGTTAATGCTGCACAATATACCTCAGGTTACAGTACTTTTTGAGAGAGAAAGTAAAGAGGGGATAAATTAAGCTTCTGGGAGTACTTCTAATTGAAGGAGGGGTCTTTATTTTTTTTTTATTGAATTGTGTCACTGTGAGATATAGTTACAAAGCTTTCATGACTGAGTGAAAGTCATACAGTGTTCCAACACCCATCCCTCCAGTGTAAATTTCCCATCACCAATATCCCCCAAATCCCTCCTTCCACAACCCCCTCAGCATGCCTCTATAGCATGCACTTTTCTTCTCTCTTCTCTCTCTTTCTCTCTCTCCTCTCTTCTCTCTCTCCCTCTTCTCTCTTCCTCTCCTCTCTCTCCCTTTCTCTCTCTCTCTTTGTCCTCTCTCTCCCTCCCTCCCTCCGTCCCTTCCTTCCTCCCTCCCTCTCTTTCTATACATAGGTATAGGAGCACACTGAGAAAAGAATACTTTCTGGGGCTGGAGCAATAGCACAGCAGATAGGGAGTTTGCCTTGCACACAGCCGACCAGGGTTTGATTCCCAGCATTCCATATGGTCCCCCAGCACTGCTAAGGGTAATTCCTGAGTGCAGAGCCAGGAGTAACCCCTAAGCATCGCCAAGTATGACCCAAAAAGCAAAAAAAACAACCAAAAAAAAGCCTTCTACCAAACGTCCCCACTCAAAGTATGTGAAAGCAATATATTTTGCGAGCAGACAAAAATTAAGAAGAAGAGGCAGGAGGTATAAAATATCATAAATATGAGACTAACACCCAAAGACAGTAGAGACAGGGCCAGGAATATTGCTCCATGGTTGGAAGGCTGCCTCATTAGCTGGAGAAGGCAGCTGGGATAGAGAAGGGATCACTAAGTCAATGATGGTTGGAGGGATCACTCGGGTGGGAGATGTGTGCTGAAAGTAGATAAAGAACCAAATGTGATAGCCTCTCATTATTTGTATTGCAAACCATAATGCCCATAAGTAGAGAGAGTAAGAAGGCACCTGTCTGTCATAGAGGCAGAGGGAGGGGCAGGGCAGGAGTGGGGTGGGTACTGGGGATGTGGGTGGTAGAAAATGTGCACTGGTGGAGGGATGGTGTTCAATCATTGTATGACTGAAACTCAAACATGAAAGCTTTGTAAGTGCAGCTCATGGTGATTCAATTAAAAAAAAAAAGGTTGGGGCGGGGAGGGCAGTCAGGAGAAAATACTACAGCAGGGAAGGTACTTGCTTTGCAAGGCCTGACCCGGGTTTGATCCCCAGCATCCCATGGTCCCAAGTACTGCAAGGAGTAATCCCTGAGTACAGAACCAGGAAAAAACAAACAAACAAACAAAAAAGTTAAGGAGAAAAAGTGTCAGATTTGGGCTAGAGTCTAACTTAGGTCCAAATTTCCCAAACAACTTAACTTTGTGATTTAGGCAAACTTCACCTCTCCAGGGCTCATCAGATTACACTCGTAAAATACAGAGCATGAAATAAGCTTCAAAGGTACCATGCTTCACCTTTCCCTTTATTACTCACTCTCTAGACAGCACTCTTTAAACTATTATCTCATCTTTTGGAGGGCAGGGGTTGGAGCGATAGCACAGTGGGTAGGGCGTTTGCCTTGCATGTGGCCAACCTGGGTTCAATTCCTCTGTCCCTCTTGGAGAGCCTGGCAAGCTACCCAGAGTATCCTGCCTGCACGGCAGAGCCTGGCAAGCTCCCCATGGCGTATTCGATATGCCAAAAACAGTAACAACAAGTCTCACAATGGAGACGTTACTAGTGCCCGCTCAAGCAAATCGATGAACAACAGGAAGACAATGCAGTGCAGTGCTTTCTGGACAGGGATGGGGAGGGGGGATGTTAAGCCACATCCGTTGCTCAGTGCTTACTCTCGGCTCTGTGCTCAGGGATCACTCCTGGCGGTACCCAGGGGACCAAATGGGCTGGGGTGCAAAGCAGGCATCCTATCTGCTATACTGTAGTCTCTATTATCTCATCTTTTATTGGCACTAAGTAAGGTCCAAAAATTTGTTGAACTGCATAGCCTCCCAGAACACTTCTGAGGGCTAGCAAAATGAAGCCAGACACCCTTCACTGTCCTGTATCAATAATTAAATAAGGGCATGGGACAGATTTATTTGACAAACTTTTTATTCTTATGCCCATTTGCAAATTTCTATAATGCAAATTTTATACCTGGAAAAGACCAGAAGATATACTTTTTATATACTGAAAAAAATAAAAAAATATGCTTGATTATTAGCTACATATGTATGTGGCTTTTTATATATTTCCATCTCAGTTTTTAGTCTAGAAGTAAATACTGATTTTACTAAAATACAAACCAAATCAAGTGCTAAATCACAAAGGACAATTGTACAGGGCTGGAGTGATGAACAGGGATGTTTTTGTACTTGCCTTGAATTGGGGCTAACCCTGGTTTTGATCCCCAGCACCACATACCCAGCACTGCCAACAGGAGTGATCCCTGAGCACAGCTGGGTGTGACCCAAAAACAAAACAAAACAAAACAAAGCAAATTCTATTTAATGCTAAGATGAATGCAAAAAATAACTTCATATTTCAACATTTACAACAAGAAAAAGCTTATCTTTTTGAAAGAATGAGTCAAACAAAACACTTTATTTCCAACAAAAGAGTGACAATACAGAGGGGTAGGATTGTCAGTAGGTTGCCTTGCACGTGGCTGACCTGAACTCGCTCTCCAGCATCCCATATGGTCCCCGGTGCCCTGCCAAAAGTGATTCCTGAGAGGGGATGGGGAACCAAATGGGGTGCCAGGGATCGAACCCAGGTCAGCTGCATGCAGGGTAAGTGCCCTATCCTCTATCCCTCCAGCCCATGGTTCTCAGTATCTTAAAATAAAGAATACTACAAAGAAATTAAAAATTATAAATATTGGGTCAGGAATGTAGCTCACTGCTAGAGGATATGACTTGCATGTTTGAGCTCATGAGTTAGACTCCCTGACACCACAAAAACAGAAATAAAAAAAAGAGCAACAAAAAAAGATACATATTAATTGCCCACTCTCCCCCAGTCCCTGGTAACAAAACACAAACAAACAGGAAAATCACAGATTGCTAGACTCCATTCCAAAAAAAAAAAAATTTTAATTCTAAGTATAAGCAAATATGAAAAGAAAAAGTTATAATTTTTAACATTCCAAAATGTCCCAAAAAACAAAAAAAAAATTTAATTTTTTTAAAAGGGCTGGAGCGATAGCACAGTAGGTAGGGGGTGTTTGCCTAGCAGGCCACCAACCCAGGTTCGATCCCCAGCAACCCATATGGTCCCCCAAGCACCACCAGGAGTAATTCCTGAGTGCAGAGCCAGGAGTAACCCCTGAGCATCGCTGGGTGTGACCCAAAAAGCAAAAAAAAATAGAAAAAAGAAAAATTAAAGTTCCAAAATGTATTTTAAGACTCTGTAAAGAATACAATATTACTGAATTGTATTGGCTATCTTTTAAACTTATGCCTGTAACAATTCATTTCATTTTCATGATAATTTTAGGATAGGCTCTACTATTATTATTGAGCAGTTACTAAGCAGATTTGGCCGGGGAGGCACAGCTAGTAAGTTAATAAAAACCAGGGTTCAAACCAGGGTTCCAGAGCAGTAAGGACTCCAGAAAGACAGGACATTCTGCCTATCATAAATTATCAAAACATCTAGAGGCAAATGTCAAGTGGGCATTGACAATAATGTGCAATAAAGAATACATAGTAGCAATCAGAGCAAACTGATTTAGTGTCTGGAGAGATAGCGCCAATGGGATTAGGGCATGCTCTGCATGAGAAAAGACCTGGATTCTGTGACTGAATAAAGTCAAAGTCTATTTAATAAACTCTATTTAGCTAATATGCCAAATAGAATTCCCCATCATCTGAAAAGAAGAAACACTATCTTCCTTCTTAAATTCCACTGTGATGATTGCAAGTCAACAGTTTCCAGTTTCCGATAGAGGAAAGTACATTAGGCCAGAGAGATAGTACAGGGTAAAGGCACTTGCCTTGCATGCAACCAACACTGGTTCGAACCCGAACATCAGTTATGGTCCCCTCTGGACCACCAGGAGTGAGCTCTGAGCACAGAGCCAGGAGTAAGCCCTAAGCACAGCTGGGAGCTATGTGTGGCCCCAAAATAAGGGGATAAAGGGAGGATCAGGGACTTCAAAAACAAACCCACAATATAGATATTTGGACTTTGTAGAACTATGACAATCAGGAAGCAACTTGTTCTGTTGGGGTTTTTTTTTTTCCTGCTTTGGTGTATGTGTGTGTGTGTGTGTGTGTGGGTGGGTGTGGGTGTGTGTGTGTGTGTGTGTGTGTCTGTGTGTGTCTGTATGTGTTTGTGTATGCTGAAGAAAGAAACCACGCATGGAACTTGTCAGACAGCTCAGTGACATAAAAGACACCGAGGGCAAGTGCCTGCCATAAACTTAATCCCAGGTATTGCCACAATGCAGTGGTAATCCTGTCCAGGATGCCAGGCCAGGTAAGATTAATGAAGTAAATTAAATAAACCCTGGATAAAATAGCAGTTTCTATGGAAGCAGAGAAAGAAAAGATTAACATCTATCTGTACTATCAATACCTTAATCTCATCCTTTCAAATTTCTATTTTTCTGTATTATTCTTTAATACATACAATAATTTAGTACTTATATATATTCTTTAAGACAATGAATGTGCTTATTGTTTACTGACAGGAATGCATGGTCAAAAAACTGACAACTAGCAAGGGGGAAAAAAAGCATATCACTGAAAAGATGGCTTGACTTTTATTTTAAAGGTTTCTTTTTACACCCTAAAGTTTCAGGCTATTTTTAGTTTAAGTGGTCGTCAGATGATTCCTAAAGAACGATACTGACTGTCTCTTAGCCGGCAATAAACCCCTTTTCAGAACTTTCAACAAAGACTGAATGAAAGACAAATAATGTAATTGTCACCTAAGAAGGTTATGTCTGCACATTAATATAAAGGTCTGCATAGTCTTGTGAAGCTGGTTAACATTAAATAATCTTGTCAGAACCGTAAGGAAATTTGAAGCAGGAGAGCTAATGACTATCTATCCCAGAATTGTTAAAATATTTGTTCCAAGAGTCACTGTCTATCTTAGACCTTTATCCAGGAAGAAGATCTAAGAAAAGGAAGTTACTATCTTTAAAAAATATTTCAGTTCACAGGTACTTTTAGTGGAAGTGTTAAATCATACTACCTCACTGGAGAGGAATTTGGTAATATGTACAAAATTATTGCTTTTAGTCTGTTGTTGGAAAAGTGGGGACTCCTCAGTAATGCCGGTGGTGCTCAGGAGGTCATGCAGTGCAAGAGATTGAACCAAAGACCATGTGTACTCCAGGCATGTGCTCCAGTCTTTTTATCTATCTTCCCTGTTCTATATCAAAAAATAAAACTTTAACGCAGCTCTCCTCTGACCTTGCCGTACCATTTTCCAGAATTCATAAGAAGGCATATACTTTAGATATAAGAAAAATACTTAACTATGTACACAAGACATTACATAAGAACTTATAACTACATTAGAAAACTGAAAGGGGGGACTGGAGTGATAGCACAGCGGGTAGGGCGTTTGCCTTGCATACAGCCAACCTGGGTTCGATTCCCAGTATCCCATATGGTCTCCCGAGCACAGCCAGGAGTAATTCCTGAGTGCAAAGCCAGGAGTAGCCCCTGAGCATTGCCAGATGTGACCCAAAAAGCAAAGGAAGGAAGGAAGGAAGGAAGGAAGGAAGGAAGGAAGGAAGGAAGGAAGGAAGGAAGGAAGGAGAAAGAAAGAAAGAAAGAAAGAAAGAAAGAAAGAAAGAAAGAAAGAAAGAAAGAAAGAAAGAAAAGGATAAAGAGAGAGAAATGTGTTTCTAGTCATTCACTGTATTTTATTTTCACTTGAGAAACCCAAACAGGCTGTGTCTTGGGAGTAGAAATCAATAATCCTTTTAACCATGTTCGCGGGGTTAGTCTAAGTAGCACTGAAATTCAGGGCCTGTGTTTGAGAAAGAGATTGGAAATTCTGAAGAAAGGAGTCATGGGTTGAAATGAGGGTGAAGAGCTGTAAAGAAAATAAGCCCCTTTCTTTATCTTCTTTAATAGAGGATCATTAATGAGCACAGTACTGAGCTGAGATGAAAAGCAAGAGTTCAGAACAGCAAAGATCAGGAAGCAGTGGAGTGGGCAGGAGACAAAACAGCAAAGTAAGTGCCATGTCATAGAAGTAGAGTGGAAACTGGTATTTTTCAGTCACTCTCTTCGCTGAGCCAGAAGAGAAGCAAACGCGATTTGTCAGGAAGTGGGGGATGCTGAGGCCGTCCACATTCCAAGCATGGCTTGGAGTAAGGAAAATTTCCCATTCAAATTTACTAAAAAATAAATAGCACAAAAACATACATCTTAAGTCACTTGGGAATAAGAATGTCAAGTCTGATGTTCTCTGAATTAAACGAGAAACAAAATTTCAAACCTGCCTGGTGATGTAAAGTCAGTGGTGGAGGGATGAGTTCTCCTTGGGAAAATGCAGAAAGTCACGGTTATCTTGTGGTGTGAGGAAGAGAGAAAGACTCGATTGACACCTTTTGTTTTTAATTCATGCCTTCAACATTAATCAATTCATAAAAAGTGGTTTCTAGTAAAAGTTTGGTCAAACACATTCTTACCTATTTTAGGGTTTTGTGTATCCAACTGTGTTCTCTCAGATGTTTCAACATCTGAAAGATCAAGATCAAGTAACTTCTAACTTGGCATTTATTTTTCCTTTACTATTTTTGTTTTGTTTTGTTTGGGGGCCACACCCAGTGATGCACAAAAGTTACACCTGACTTTATGCTTAGGACTTACTCCTCGTGGTGCTCGATGGACCATATGGAAACAGACCACACACAAGGCTGGCACCCTACAGGCTCTACAGTCACTCTAGCACCATCACTTGGCATTTCATCTTACATCAGAAGGCATTTAGATACATTGATCCAATTTTTATTCCTTAGAGTGTTCGTTATATTTTACCTATTGTGAGCATGCCCTTTCTCTGCTCTTAATTGCTGGAATCCTCAAGAAAGGAGTAGTTCAACTAAGTTGGGATGCAGCCAGAAATGTGTCCTATTTGATCTTTCACTTCCAGCTTCTCCAACTGTGAGGGCTAAAGCATCAGTTCTGGGTCAGACACCCATCTCTAGTATGGATACAGCAGCCTCTCTTCATTAGGAAAGAGGGTTACAGGACCTACTTATCCCCTAGGTTTGAAACAACAACCTAAAAAGTTCACAGCAATTGAATGAGGGCTCTGATGAGGAGGATGCAGGGCAGGCTGAGTTCTGAAGGTCAGAGCCACTGCTGAGCATGATATAGCTCTCACCTTAATCAACACAGAGCCCAGAGCATGCGTGATTAGCAACAGTGGACAAAGCACAAGGAACATGCCCCATTCAAAAGACTCTAAAATAGTGTTTATAGACCTGTAAGATCAAAAACACCCAGCTCTTTTGGTACGATATTGGCAGACCACCCCTTCCCTTTTGTGTCAGGCTCAGATTATTTAAATGTAGCACTGTAGCACTGTCCTCCTGTTGTTCATCTATTTGCTCGAGCTGTCCCAGTAATGTCTCCACTGTGAGACTTCTTGTTACTGTGTTTGGCATATTGAATACATCACGGGGAGATTGCCAGGCTTTGCCATGAGGCGAGATACTCTCGGCAGCTTGCCAGGCCCTCTGAGAGGGGCGGAGGAATCGAACCTGGCTCGGCGAGGCTGGCCGCACACAAGACAAATGCCCTACCTACTGCTGTGCTATAAAATAAAATAAAATGAAATTAAAAATATTGGCAGGCAGAATTTATGTCAGTCATCAAATATGTACATGCACCACATTCTCCCAAGCCAGGGTTGAAACCAAGAAAATTGGATTTGATTCCCTGCAGTTGAAACCCAAGAGTATCATGGCAAGAAGCAGAAAGAAAGAAAAACCAAAGAAGGAAGGAAGGGAGGGAGGGAGGAAAAGAAAGGCAGAGAAAGAAAGACTAGAGATCCTTCACCTGAATTGCTTGTCTCCTCAATTCAACAGCTTAATGTGCAGTGCCTTCACTTTCACATTTACAAAACATTGAACAGGAGAAAGCCACCTGCTTATGCTTACTACGGCTTGCATAATAACTATTTTCTCAGTTGTACCAGTATTATAATTATGGTAATAGTAATAGGAAGACAAAGGGAAAAATCACTTTTTACAATAGTATGTTTTGAAAGTAGTTTTAAACATAGCATCCCGATTGCCTGTTTTTTTGGGGGGTGATCAGAAGTTCACTCTGGTTTCTCGGGGTTTGCTCCTGGCTATGTGCTCAGGGATTACCCCTGGAGAGATGCTAGGGACAAAATCTCCAAGATCAGAGAATTAACCCCAGTCACTGTACTAATGCTCTGGCCCCAGAATCTTAATTTATAGTTTTAAAAAATATGTAGCAAAATAGACCTTGATCTAGTTCTTCTCTCTTGAGGACTTTGCAAGGTGAGCTAACCAATTAGAGCGTATACAGTATTTGTGTTCAATTTTCCAGACCCATGATCCTGTGTCCTTGGCCCTATGCCATCAACCTTACTAAAAGCACAAACTGAAACACACTGAAACATGTTTGGTGAATTCAAAAATTACACTTTTTGTGGTAGAAACTTTTCTCTTTCTATTAATAGCAAAAGTGTGTGCAAACACTCTATAGCAGCATTCACAGTAATGATGCAACATACATATAGAAAGACAATGAGTGATTTGTGATCAGTGAACAGTATTCTGCATTTTCCTAAAATTTCAGAAACTATTATAATATGTGAATTAATTCATGGAAACATAAGAATACCACAGGGAAATGTGAGATAACTATCATAAAATATTTTTGATCTGTATGTTCTAATATTAACTTTATAATTGGCAGTAATTCAGCATATTGGATATGATTCAGTTAATATATCAGTTGTTATTTTTTAATAATGAATGCAAAATTAAATCTCTTTGGTATCCCATAATAAACTATCAATTTCAATAATACTTTTGTGTTACTTGATTTTGTCTCCTCTCCTTTCTCCTTTCTCCTTTATTTCTCTCTCCCTTTCTCTTCCCTGTCGCAGAATTCTCTCTTTCCAAAAGCACTTAAACTTTTTGTATTCCATAAAGACCCAATTCTTAGAAAGCTAATCTTGTATATTCATCTAGAGTGCTGTTTCCCAGAGTAAATACCATCTTCTTGAGGGAAACACTAAAAGACTTCACAGGTATTAACTCCCAAGGCAACTGGAGGGGTAGAACTTTTTGCTTATCCATTTTTTAAAAAGTATATCGGAGTCGGGGGCTTGCTCTTCAAATCAATGTAGCCACTTAAGCATGTATCTTGCTTGCTTTGTCTCTATGTTTCTTTGTTTGCCTATTTCCACTCTGAAACAGCCTGCAATCTCTCTTGAGCATACAACTTTCCTTCTCTCTTCCCTCATACCTTTCTAAATATGTTCCCATAAAAATTATCTTGCTTCACCAAAAAAAATGCATATAAAGGGCCAGGGGCCAGAGAAATAGTACAATGCATAAGGTGCTTGTCTTACATGATGCCAAATGCTAGTTCAATCCTTTGTAGCACAGATGGTCCCCTAAGCAACATCAGGAGATATCCCTGAGCACAAATTCAAGAATAAACCCTGAGCAATTCTGGGTGTGGCCTAAAAACAGAAACAAAACAAAATGTATCCTTCTGGGGATAGGGACACTGATATCTTTTTCCCAAAAAGGGGGTGGTATCTCAAATGTGCCTGAGAACTTCTGGTCTCAGAAAATTCACAACACAGCATACAAATTTACAGTCCACAAAATCTTGCACAATTTTCTTTTCTCCTTAAGTTTCATAAATTATGCATGAGATGAATATCATTAATATTCTAATTCCAAGAATACTAAACCGAAGTTCACTAAATTTAAATATGTGAAACTTAAACTCTGAACTTGGGGGCAGAGCAGAGCTCCTATCTAATGTTTTCCAGTGTTGCATGCCTTCATAAAATAACATGCCAGGGCTATTAAGCCAATTTAAAAGACTAATGTGCTTCCTACATCTTGTCACTTTGAAAACTGAATAAAGTAAGCGAGGAAGAGAGAAAGGAAGGTGGTTTTTCCTATCTAGGACCAGGATATGATTACTTTTGCCCCAGGGTTTGTTTCATATGTGTACATGATGTGTGATATGTAAACATCCAAGGCCATGCAGGCACCTAGAGACTCTGCTGCTCTCCTGTGGCCCTGGTACCATGGAGAATAAACTCCAATCTGCTGAGCTCCACACTCCATCCTGATGGAGCTGGGCGTGGTGCCCAGCAAAAGTACAGAGGATGCTTGTGCCCTGACTTTCTGATCCGTCCCTGTGCCAGGGGGCTGTCTGGCAGTACTGGCCCCACTGATTGTTCCCTGGAGTCATGCCAAGGACTGCAAGGCAGTCTGACTCCATCCAGAGGCTTCTCGACAAACCAGAGAAGTGTTGTCTGTGATCTGCCACAGGAGGTTCTCAAGAGTGACTAAAAATATATTCTGTCTGACTCAAAGGGGCACAGTCAACTTGGAATTCAAAGTAAGTGAGGAGTCTCTAAGTCTAAAGGAAACAGAAGCTATGATAGCAATAATAAATTATAAAATAACCTAAAAATAAAAAATAAAGCCATTTGACAAAACTGCCTGAACTAATCATCATAAGCAGGAAACTGATTATTTTCGATTCTCTAGTTCTCCAAGTATTGCATAATAAGTTGTTATGAAGACTTCCTATCTATTTGGTTTCTTTAAAATTATTTTAATTCAACAACATCAAATTCAGTTTTAAACATCTTATATGACTTTAAGACTTAATGGTGGTAGTTAGTTTTATTATTTGGGTGATGGGGAACACACACTCAGGAGGGCTAAGGAAAGCATGTGCTACTGAGGTTAGAAATCAGGATTCCTGCATGCAAGTGTGCTCCCTCCTTCTCATCCATCATCCCCACATTTTCTTCAATGCTTCTCCTTGATTCTTTCATAATCTTCCTCCTGAAACTGATCTTCAGGAGCAATTGGTTAAGGGCAGTGTCGTTTGTGAAAATCATGCAAATTCTCAAGCCATTGATAGCTCTGTGATCTGACAACTCTTTGTTTTGAATAGCAGACTAGACAATGCCTTTTTAGTGCTTCATTTCTAATACAAGAGAATTAAAATACTAGTTCTGTTCATGTCCTCTATGAACGTTCACATAACTTTTTGTGGCGATTGCAAATTTCCTTCAACAAAGCTTATATTCTAAGGAAAAACACTTTTCAAAATGAGTTCCCATTCTCAGATCTCAGTGGAATTCACAGAAGGCTCAAATTCAGCCCCAGGAATCTTTGTCAAAGCAAAAGAAGTTAAGTTAACTTACTACTGAACTTTCAGTTAGCCTGTCATTTGAACACTTTTCTATTTAAAAAAGTGAGAGAGAGAAAAAAACAGAGAGAGAAAGAGAGAGAGAAAGAGGGAGAGGGTGAGAAAGAGAGAGAAAGAGGGAGAGAGACTGAGAGAAATAGGGAGAGGGAGAGAGAGGGGGAGAGAGAGAGAGAGAGAGAGAGAGAGAGAGAGAGAGAGAGAGAGAGAGAGAGAAAGAATGGTTGCGTTGTTCTTAGACTTCTCACTGGTTTCCTTCCCAGAGA
>JAOXYA010015779.1:0-13748 GCA_028565675.1 Sorex palustris | reverse complement strand
GGGAAGGAGGGGAGGGAGGATGGGGAGGAGGGGAGGGGAGGAGGGAAAGGAAGGAGAAAAGATGAGGATGGGGAGGAAGGAGAGGAGGGGAGGACGGAAGGGAGGAGGGGAGGAGGGGAGGAGATGAAGGGAGGAGGGAAAGGAGGACGGGAAGGAGGGGGGAGGGAAGGGGAGAAGGGAGAGAAGGGAGGAGGGAGGAGGGATGAGGAAAGGAGAGGAGGGGAGGAGGGAGGAGGGAAAGAGAGGAGGAGAGGAGGGAAGAGGAGGAAAGGGAGGAGGGTCTGGGGGAGAAGACTCTAGCAGCAATGAGGCAGCAGCAAAGGCTGAGGTGAGAGTGAGGGTGCCCCTGGGTGCATCTGAGGTGTGCGGGTGGGCACAGTTGACATGTGGTGCAGGGGTCGGATGGCAGGGGGCAGGGGGAGGGTACAGAGGGCAGGGGGCAGGGGGCGCATTAGGCTGGGCTGTGCTGGGCGTTGCCACCAGGGCCAGTCTCCTGCAGGCAAGGGCACCTTGAATGCTGAGAAGCTCCTACGGGAAGGGCCACGTCTCTGCCACCAGCCTCCGAGCTTGTCCTGTGCCCGTGGCTGGGAAGGGCGGCCGGAGGGCAGCCCCCGAGGAAACGGGGCAGCAAGAGACTGCGGGTGCGCGAGTGGGAGGCGGTGGGGGTCTCTCCTGCGCTGAGATGGGGGTGCTCAGGGCCCCTCCTGGCAGGAGTCTGGGAGCCGGGACGCGGCCCCAGGCACAGCTGTGAGCATCAATCAGCCCCACGCAGCTTGTTCCGCAAAAGACACTTCCAAAGGAGGAAACGTTTGCCGGAGACACGTTGGCTCCCAGACAGGGAGAAACATCTCAAGACTCAGCAGGAAGGTCACAGACGACCCATCCTGAGACAGGAGACAAGGGCCCACAGTGCAGCGGGGAGGGTGTTGCCTGGCACGCGGCTGACCCAGGTCTGATCCTGGCATCCCACAGGGCCGCCCAGGCACCGCCAGGAGTGAGCCCTGAGCGCAGGGCCTGGGTGAGCCCTGGGCACTGCCGGGTGTGGCCACAAAACCAAAACCAATAAATTAAATCAAAATGAGACAAAGGTGGGAATAGACAGTGCCCAGCACAGCTCAGCAGGAAGACGGGCCAGAGCACTGGAGAGGGAGCAGGCGGGAGCTGGGAGAGGGGGCCCGCAGGAAGAGAAGCCCCTTGCCGTGGGGGGCGGGGAGGGGCAGGACGCCGCTGACTCAGCATCCGGGCGGCGCTTCACAAAGCAGAGCCTGGTTGTGCCGTCTGGAGTTAGGACTGGGCATTACGGGGCGGCAGAGGGGCCGAACCCGGGAGCAGGGCGCTGCCCTTGGCGGGAGAGCAAGTGACCAGGCCGCCAGACCTGGGGCGACAGAGACCCACTCGTCCATGCCCTCCGGCGCCCACCAGAGCAGCAGGGGCTTCACCTTCAGGTGCCCCTGAAGACCGCAGGAGGAAAATCAAAGGCAAACAGGGTGAGTCACCTCCCAAGTGATGAATGTCTGAGGTGAGAGCATGGGAAAGCCCCAGGAAGATCTCTGACGGGCTGACTTCTGGGCAGGCGCAGAAAATCAGACAGGCGAGAAATAAAACAGTGAAGCTCTGAGGCATGCCCGGGGTTGGGGGAGGGGGTGTATGTCTGGGGCTCGGCCGTGAGGCCGCCCAAGACACTCTGAGCACAGCTGTCTGAGAGCCAGGCCCAGCACAACCCCAGACACTTGGCAGAGAGTTACCCCGGGGCACGCTCCCACCCGGGAGGTCAGGCCTCCTTAGACACACACACACACACACACACACACACACACACACACACACGCCCCAGGAAGCCAGGCCTCACCCATCATTGCTCCGCTCACCTCAGTAGCTGGGACCCATCGCCCCTTCCTACACACATGCACCCTGCTGCACGCACTCAGACACACACACACACACACACTCACGCACACTCACACACACGTCCGTATACTCAGTCGACACACACTCCCACACACACGCACACACTCGGACACACGCTGACATACACGGACTCGACTTACGTCTAAGTGCACTCACACTCGAACATACGCACATGCACTCACACACACGCTCAGCATCGCAGCCCCGTCCCTGCAGACAGAGGGTCCTGGTTTGGGGCGGGGGCTGCGGGAGCCTGGGGTGAGAGTCCAGGGGTATTCGGTTGTCCGGGGGTCTCCAGAAGGCTGTCACACGGGAAGGGACAAGGCCAGCTGGTATGCAAGAACGGCTGCTAGAAGCCTGGCTCCTAACGCCTGGAATACAGATGGGGAGGCTGGAGGCCCGCAGCCACCGCAGACCACGAGTCACCTCCGACCTCCCCCAGGGCACCTGGCTGTAGCTGTAGGTGCCACGAGATGCTAGGAAGGAACCCCGGGGGCTCCTGCAAAACCCACCACCTTTGTAGACCACGGCCGGGGAGAGCAGGAATGTCTTTCTCTCTGTGGGGAAAGGGGTCTATACGCACAGTTTGCAATACAAGTTTCAGTCACACCAAGCAGAAAATTCTTTTTTGGAAAAACATTTGGAGCTAAATAAAACTCTCCTTGATGGTTTTGTCTTTGTAGCAAAGACGTGTCCCTCGCCGGCTACCAGAGGAGATGCGTCTGACTCTGACTGGAAGCTGCACGCAGAGTCTGACGTCTCGCGGCCGTCTCGGGCCTGGGAGCTTGTCGTGTTGACAGCAGGGAAGCCCTGAGAGCCGGCAGCCCGGGCACGGCAGAGCGGGGCCAGCTCCCGGCCGTCTGAAGCCCCTTATTAGAGACGGCATTTCAGACACACAGAGCTGGACAAGCGCTGACCTGGGTCAGCAGAGGGAGGCCACAACGAGGCCACAGCATGGAGACGGGCGCTGGGTTCGGGGGCTGCAGCGAGTGGTGACCTCTGTCTGGGGGGTCAGAGCCCGGCCTGTGGAGGGCAGGACGGGGAGTGACCGGGGGCTCTCCCGCAGGGAGGGGGGCCTCCTGGAACCCGCTCCCCATGCAGAGTCACATCTGCACGCCAGGCCCGGGGGTCCCGCAGGCAGGGGATGCGCCCACAGCCTCAGCCCCAGGCCTAGGACCTGGGGGGACCCGGCAGGAGTCACAGACTCAACTGGGCCCCAAAGAAGCAAAGGAAACGCCGTCACGTCACATGTGCAGGGGACGAGAGTCCAGCCCACCAGCGTATCTCCAGGTTAGCTCTCTCCTCACTGCCCTCTGCCTCAGAAAGACCCACTGGGGGACCGAAACTCCCACCCTCTCCCCACCTCCACCCAGCTGCTCAGAAGCACAGGACTGCAGGCCGCCCCTGAAGGGGGCAGGCCGGGGTGCAGTACCCCCTTACAGACCCCAGATCCAGTGGCCCTCTTTTATCTCACACTTAGAGTCCAAAACCCAGTGGCACCAAGAGGTTGAGTGAGCTGTCCAGAGTCACACAGCTCAGAGGAGCTGAGTCAAGGTTTGGACCCAGAAACCATGTGGAGTCAGATAATGTTACGTTTCCTCCAGAAGTGTGATTTAGAGTCCAGTGGGAAGGGGAGAGCGAGAGGGAGGACGGGAAAGAGGGCAGGAAGGAAGGAGGAAGAAAAGGAAAAAGAATAAGGGGGAAAAGGACCCAAAACTATTTTAGAAAAATCTATAAATTCAAGATAAAGTAATAAAAATGTAATAGGCAATAAGTTTACTCAAGCAAATGATTAAAAAAAGAAAATTAAAAAGATGAATTGAAATCGATATAATCACTTGGTAAAATTGTTCGGTTCTATCCACGCGCCGGTCTAGAGTGTCCGGGTCGGCCTTAGAGTGTCCAGAGCAGGGGTGTGAGTGACTGCCACAGATTAGAAACTAGCCAAGTGCCGGAAGGGGGCAGATCGCCGCCTGTTTGCAGAGCCCACGGGTGCGGGCGCAAGGGGACGCTGGGGCCACCAGGAACGCACGAGTCGTGTCAAGCAGGAGGCGACAGGATGGCGCCAGCGGTGTGGGAAGAAACCTCCTGCACAGGCAGGGAGAGTTCGAGCTTTGGGCCTGCCCAGGCCCGGGAGGAGACGCAGAGATGGAGCCAGACACAGGCACGGCCACCACAGGGCCCAGTGACGAAACACCAGCCGACCCCTACCCCGAGCTCTCTCTGGGATGTGTCTCGGGCAGGCAGGAGGGCAGAGGGCAGAGGGCAGAGCTGCTCATGCGGGCGTCCAGCCCCAGCGGCTACCCCTCGGGTCCTGCTTGGAAATGTGCTTGGTGACCGGCCTGCACCCTGCCTCTGTCCACTACACGCTGCCCTCTCCATTCTCGGCAAGGGCCAGAGGCGTCTGCCGTGATGGGTCATGCTTGCCGTGATGGGTCATGCTTGCCGTGATGAGTCATGATTGCTGAGACGGGTCATGTTTGCCATGATGGGTTATTCTTGCCATGATGGGTCATGCTTGCCGTGACAGGTCATGTTTGCTGTGATGGGTCATGTTTGCTGTGATCAGGTGTTTTTGCGTGATCAGCTTTGCAAGATCTTCCCTCTTCATCAGACTGAACTCATGGGGCTGGCATGGGGAAATGGGGGTCCGGAGGGGAGAGGGAAAGTTTCCAGCCCCCCTAGAGGGGCAGAGTAACTGCGGAGACCTCACAATCCACTGAGCAGCAGGGCATATGGCCCCTCCGGCAAGGGCTACCTGATGCCAGCCCAGCTGGACAGCAAGGGTGGTTGACATGATGCCAGTCGCCTCCCTGGGGCAGGGCCCTGAGCTGTGCGGCCCAGGAGGACACAAAGCTCCACAGGCAAGGGAGTGCAGGCCAGGGAAGCCCGGTGGCCCTGCGTGCAGGGTTGGGTGGGCTCCCTGAAGCCCAGCCCCTGCTCCTCCTGGAAGCCGTGGGTGCCATGTGTCAGCCCTTCCGGGAACCCATTCATCCCACGGAGTGCAACAGGCTCTGTGGATTTTAATTTATTTTCTTCTGGAACCAAAAGCAAATTGGTCACAGTTTGTTATATCGCAAGCTCCCTAATGGAAATTCTTTGAAACGGTTTTTTCTTTTTTGGTCTGCCAGAATGAGCCCAATTACCCCGCGGGTGGGAGTGCAGGCCGACGCCTGTGCAGGCTGGGGTGGGGGGTGGCCAGGAGCCCCCTGGAGGCCAGTGGGCAGAGCATCGCTGATGGCCTCAGCTCCTGCCTGCTCGCCCAGGTCCACGGCACTTCCTGGATGCTGGCCGGGACCTCAGCAAAAGCACCGTGGGCTGGAGATGGGAGCCCCCTGGACGGCAGTGTGCGCTGGGCAACAGATGTCCAACTGTGTGTGGCCCCAGGGGAACTTTCCCATGCCCACCCTTCAGACAGTGGCAGCATGTCTCAGGAGCTGGGTGACGCGGGTGTGATATAGGTGTGATGTGGATGTGATGTGAGTGTGATACAGGTATGACACAAGTGTGATGCAGGTGTGATGTGGGTGTGACATCAGTGTGATGTGGGTGTAACGCGGGTGTGATATTGGTGTGAGGCGGGTGTGATGTGGGTGTGACACCAGTATGATGTGGGTGTGATGCGAATGTGGTGTGAAGTGGGTGTGACGTCAGTGTGATGTGGATGGGTGTGATGCAGGTGTGATGCGGATGTGACATTGGTGTGAGGCGAGTGTGACGTCAGTGTGATGTGGGTTTGATGCAGATGTGACATGGGTGTGATGTGGGTGTGATGTGGGTGTGACGTTAGTGTGAAGCGGGTGTGATGCGGGTGTAGCATTGGTGTGATGCAAGTGTGATGCAGGTGTGACATTGTTGTGAGGCGGGTGTGATGTGGTGTGACGTCAGTGTGATGTGGATGGATGAAGATGTGACATGGGTGTGATGTGGGTGTGACGTTGGTGTGATGCGGATGTGAGGCGGAAGTGCTGCAGGTGTGACACGAGTGTGATGCAGACTGGGTGTGTTGTGACGTGGGTGTGCTGTCCTCATCTCCCGTGCCCACCTGTCTGGGGAATGAGGGTGCAACAGAGCCTTGCTCGGGGCCAGGAGTCACACGCGCCCCAGGAGGGCACCTGGTGGCCACTTCAGGAAGGGGATTGTGACCTCGCCCGTGGACTCGCGGGTGGGCGCGGGGATGGGCTCCCTCTGCCCGTGGAACGGTCTGTGAGCTGTGTCCGGCTGGGTGCAGGGCTGAGTTTCCTCACACTGTCAGCTGAAGCTCTCCACAGAGGCCTGACAGGCACGGCATCTCCATTTCCCTCTCCTGGCCCCACTCCCAGAGCTTGGGAAACCCGGGGGCGAGTGTGGCCGTGCTCCCCAGGACCCTGAGAAGCCGGTGAGTGGGACATGAACAAAGCCAGGGCCCTAACGAGCGGGCGGCGCGGGCTGTCCGCGCTCATTCTCGAGTGTGTGTGTTTGTCCGCACAGCGGGTTGTCAAACACTATTATTTCTCTCAATGTCCTTTTGATGCGACTGTGATGAGAAAGACCAGTCCCGGCGCACAGAACAAAATGAGCCATTTGAAGGCCTGCGCTTGCTGTTTATTTTCCTTGAAGATGCAGTTTCCACGCCCCCGTTGGTGAAAACGAAGCCTGGTTATATATACGTGTTATATGTATGTGTGTTATATATACACGTGTGTGTGAGGGACTGGGGGGAGATGTGGGTGTGGGGAGGGCAGGGGTGTAGGGGTGTAGGGGGTGGGCGTGTGTGGGTGCTGATGGGGTGTGGGATGTGTGTGGGATTGGGTGTGTGGGGGGTGGGGGGTGGGGATGCGGGGAATGTATGTGTGTGGGTATGTCTGTGGGGTATATACGTGTGCGTGTACATGTGTGGAGGGCTGTGGGGTGGGGGTGAGTGCACCATGTGTGCATGGAGGCCCGTCTGTTCTAAACCAGGCAGCACAGATGCACACGGGGACACAGAGGCACCGTTTGGCCCCAGTGAGGACCCCAGATGTCAGTGGCTGTGCCATCCCCCTCCACCCCCGTCTCACAGCAAGCGCTCCCACCCCCACACAGGACGTCACTGCGTGCCCGCGCCTGCGTCACTCACCCCAGGCCAGGCCGTTCGTCTCTCGGCTCCCTAATTGGGGCCCAATAACTGGCCTTGTTGTCTGCACAGTGCTGGCCTGACCCTGTCTGGGAGCAGAACAGCAGCTTCGACAGTGTGAATTCGCTCTGTTGGCACAAGTGAAAACTAGGAACAGAGACTTCCCCGCCACAGAGACGTGTTCTCATCTTCTGAGGGCCGGGAAAAAGGAAAAAAGACGCCGCAACAAAGGGCCCAAGTAAATGAGGGGAAAAACGTCATTTTGATGTGTCTGTTAGCAGAATCTTTTAAAATGGCTTCCTGTTTCCAATTAACAGAGCAAACACCCTCTAAAAAGAGCAAAGACACCCCCCCCGACCCCAGGCAGGTGAGACTTGTTTCCCTGAGATACTGCCCACTGCACTCCCGTCCCGGCCGCCCTTGGTCAGCAAGACGGACCAGCTGGACCCTTACAGCGGTGCTGGAGGAGAGGAAACGCTTCTCCAGGGACTTGGAGCTGACACCCCCTTCTCATCTGAAGAGCCACTGAGCCCCTGAGCCGCCGTTTCTACCATCTCGAGGCTGGAGAGCCGGCCCCCGAGTGACCCTTGACACACTCTCAGCTGGGGCCTGACCTCAGGGCCAACCAATAGCCACGAGGGAGAGGGGCTGAAACCCCCAACACTGCTGGTGACTGGGGAGAATGTGCAGGAGAGACAGACAGCATCTCTCATGGAGTGTCCTGCCTGCACACGTCGGACAGACACACACACGCACATGTGCACACAAACACATGTGTGCACACACACACACGCACACACACATACATGCACACGCACACACACACGCATACACGCACACAGCAGGGCACGGCTGCAAGCTCAGGCTGATGCCTGCTGCTGCCGAGCCCTCACCTGTGCCGCCAAGAGCTGGTTCCAGGCCGAGTCTGTCCTCCCGGGAGCCTCGTTCCCCAGCCGGCCCCGCCAAGGTGCCTCACACAGAAAAGTCGGGGTGAAGTGACCCAAGTCTGGGACCCCAGAGACCAGCCCTGCAATCCGAGGGGCCTCCAAACTCCAACCCTCGGGGTTGTCTGTGGGCACCCTGGCTCCAGAGCCAGAGGGGGAAACTGAGACGTGAGAAGAGGCTGCCGGTCCCTGTCTCCACGCACAGGTTGCGTTCTCCCAGGGCTGTTTTTGGGTGTTGTGCCCCGCCTCCAAGTGGCCGATCCAGGTTCAACCTCCAGCACCACATACAGTCACCCAAGCCCAGGCAGGAGCCAGCCCTGAGCACAGAGCCGGGAATCAACTGTGAGCACAGACCCAGGAGTCAGCCCTGAGCAACGAGCCAGGAGTCAGCCCCGAGCACAGAGCCAGGAGTCATCCCCGAGCACAGAGTAGGGAGTCAGCCCCAAGCACAGAGCCAGGAGTCAGCCCCGAGAACAGAGTCGGGTGTCAACCGTGAGCAAAGAGCAGGGAGTCAGCCCTGAGCACCACAAGTGTGCCCACATGAAACACCTGGCTCGTTTCCCACAGAAGGGATGCCATGGACACGAGGAAGGACGCCCCGTGTCCCCTCTCACATTCGTGCAAAAACCACAGGGGCTTCGAATATGCAGATGAGCTCATTAGCGCCGGCCGGGCTGGAACGAGGCTCACAGCTGCTTTTCAGCCCGGGGTTCTCCCCAGCCTTATTTGTAACCGCTGCCGGTTACGCGCTGACTGATTCCATCCGTGCCGCAGGGCTGGGGCTGCACTTATTATCTTTGGCGGAGGCTTCTGCACTCGGCATGATCACGTATTAAATCAAATATAATTGTTTTGGATTGGTCTCTGCTTTATTTATGTGGATTCTCTTTGTCTCCCTCGCTGGTGTGAGATGCTCTAAGCATGAGGCATGGCTCTTACTCATTTTACTTAGTGTCTGGGGCCACACCCAGCTGTGCGCAGGGCCGACTCCTGGTTTCGAGCTCAGGGGTTGCTCCTGGCGGGCCCGATGTGGTGCCGGGATCAGCCCGGGTGGACCTCGTGCCAGGCAGACGCCCTCCTTGCTGGGCTTTGGCTCCAGCCTTTTACTCGTTTTTTTTTTTAGAGCCGCATTTCTCTTTCAACTTATGTCTGTGACATAACCCCCAAATTTAGGAAAACAATTTAAGTTGAACTACTTTGATTTATAGTGCTAAAAAAATAATAAAAACCAAGTCACAAGGAAATAGACGTGATGAGATGTCCTCCAGATCATTTATCTTCAGGAAAAATAACAGAGCGACTCCCAGGCAGGACTGTGGGGGTTGGAGGGGCTGCTGGCTGAGCCAGGCATGTGCACTGGCCACTGGAATGAGCCCGCTGCAGAGCCGGGCCTCCTTCCTGCTGTGGGTGCCAGGTCCTGCAGAAGGGGCTCGCGGCCAGCGGGCGAGACCCGGCTTCCATCTGTGCGGATGAGACCCCTCCCGCCAGGCTCACTAGGCTAGCCCCTCCCCAAAGGCGCCCACTACACTCACGGCCCTCCCCTCCTCGTCTCGGGACCCCTCCTCTGGGCAAGGCTGGGGCTCGGCAGTGCCCAAGGCCCCTCTGGGATGGATGCCCTTGGGACATCCTGGTGCCCACACCCCTGGTGGCTGGGGTTCCACCTTCCTGAGTGGCAGGTGGGCTCTGTGGATGCCGCAAGTCAGGCCCCCCGTGCTCTGTCCCCTGCAGCCCATGTGCCCTGCCCTGGGTGATAGAAGCCAAGGAGAGTGCCGCCACCACACATGCCAGTGACCCCTCGTGGACGCTGCAGTGTGGGGTGGAGGGCAAGGGCAGACGAGGGCGCAGGGACAGGAACTGGCAGGGCCCAGCTGACCCGCAGGCTCTGTGCGAAGGTGGACTTGGGTGTAGGAACCTTCAACCCAGGCCCAGATGGGCACGAAACCCAGGCCTGCCCTGCCCTGCCCTGCCCTGCCCAGCTGCCCTGGGCATTCCCGGCTGGCCTGGTTTGTGTTGCGTTGCCCCCGGAGAGACGTGGCCATTTCACGCGACGTGTGGATGGCAGCTGTGTGGTGTCCACAGATTCCCGAGAGGCTCTGGTTCCTTCTCAGGACTGGGTCCCTGCGGCTGCCCCGAGGGTGGTGAGGGCTGCAGGGTCGTGACTGGGCCAGGCCCCTCTCAGAGTTGGAGGCCACCCGGGGCTGAGCGGCAGAGGGGCTGCTGACCTACGCAGAAGGAACACCCCAACCCCGCCGGGATCGTCTGAGGCAGACCGTCTCACCCAGCAGGTGAAGCCAAACCCTCAGGCAGTCGCCATGGAGACCAGAGGGGCATCTGCGGGTGCAGGGTCTATGCATGGATGGACAGGGCTGTGGGTGTCCCTGGGCACAGGGCAGGGCCCTTGGGCACAGACCTCTGCCTTCTCAGCTCTCAGGTGCCCCCGAGAAGCCCCTCACCATCCCTCAGCTGAGCACCGACTCCTGTGAGCACCAGAGAGGTCAGCGGGCCGCTGGCAGCCAGGAATGGAGGGGGCATAGGGAAGAGCTGGACTCTGGGTGGCCGGCCAGGGCCTGGGGCTGCTCGTCTTCAAAGAGCATGTCCCACCTGAGCCCGAGAATTTTCTGGGCACCCCCAGATCACCCTAGGATGGCCTGCCTAGACTCAACATGCCACCCACAGGGGACCTCCCTGACACAGCCCCGCTGGGCCCTGGTGAGCGTGGGTCAGGTCAGGACACGTGCCCCTGTCCAGCAGCCCCCGTGCAGGTCACCTGGTCACACTCAGCCCCACCTGACCTGGCCGCTGGGTGGGGCTGTTGGCCGGACATGGGCAGATGTCTGGGCCTGAGGCCATAGAGTAGCTCCCTTCCCTGGGGCCATCCGTGCCCCCCACCCCCCCACACCCCGTGGGAGACTCCCTGCCGTTTCCAAGTGACCACCTTTTTTTTTCTTTTTGGGTCACACCCAGCGATGCACAGAGGTTACTCCTGGCTCTGCACTCAGGAATCACCCCTGGCAGTGCTCAAGGGACCATATGGGATACTAGGAATCGAACCCGGGTTGGCCGTGTGCAAGGCCTACTCGCTGTGCTCTTGCTCCAGCCCCAAGTGACCAGCTTTAAGGGAGATTGTCCCCGGATAAGGGACATCTGCGGGGCGCTTGGTGCCTGCGAATCAGACCCACTGTCATCCACGCAGGGTGTGACCCACGTAATTTCTCTTCAAATGCTGTGACCGGCCTTTTGCTGCAGACAGATTTGCTAATTCACATCCTTGTCAGCAAGTCAGGGAGCGCCGACAGCAAGGCCGACTCTAACCACGCTGCCATCTGGCAGCTCTGCTCGGCAACGGGGCAGTGTCAGGGCGAAATGGGGCAGCCAGGACCAGTCTGGGACAGAAGCGGGTCTGGTTAGAAGCCGCTGGCCACGGGGGGCGTGCTGGCCAGATGGGGGGGGGGGCTGGCCACAGGGGGTCCTGATGGGCTTCTTAGAGTAGCTGAGCAGGGAGAGTTGGATGAGTAAGATCAAGTCTTGGGTGGGATTTGGGGACTGCTTCAAGGTTGGAAACAGTGGTCCTCCCCAACCAGGGCATCTGGAACCCTGGGGTCAGGCTGGGGCTCACGTGGGCCAGCACACGCCTGCGTGAGGCTGCAGCTGACCCAGGTTCTTCAGGGCCCCTGCCCGCTGTCCTCTCTGGCACCGAGGGACACTCCAAAGGGCCAGAGCCTCGGTGGGACTACCTGGCTCCCAGATCATGCAGGTCGGACGTTCTAGAAGCGGCAAAGCATACTGGGGAGAGGTGGCAAGTGCACGTCCTTTGGGGCCCAGCGGAGATGAGGGACCCACCCAGGGAGGGCTCACGGGGCCCCGGGCCCAGGCAGGACGGGGCCCAGCTCACTGCTCTGACCTGAGTGTGACCCCGGCAGGCCCCTGTGGGTGCTGGGCTCGGACTGGCATGTCAGACAAGGAGCCTGGAGCCCGGGAAAGCCCCCCGGGTTCCCTTGGTGCCCCAGAACCACGGCACAGTGGACTCTGAGCCCAGATGCTCAGGGCCCTGCACCCAGTGGGGAGGCCGCGCAGGCTACAAGGTCTAAACGGGGGTGGGAACAGGGTACTAGGAGGAAACAACAGGCATTCCGGGTGCGGGAGGAACCTCCCACCTCTCATGCTCACCCGTCATCTCAGCAAGCAGGAGAGAGCCCGGGGCTGAGTGCCCACGGCTGAGCCGTCCACTGAGACGGCCTGCGCTTGCGTTTGTCCTCCATGTCCTGCAGCGTGGCAGCTCTCTGGGGAGTGACCCAATCCAATAGTGCCTCCAGGCTTCAGGCCCAGGGCTGGGTGCCCAGCACCGCCCGGGGAAGCCCAGGGCCTCCTGACTGGGTCTCTGTCTTTCTGGAAATGCGGAGCCCGTCAGAGGCCGCCGGACCCTCCTTTCAGCCACGTGCTAAGATAGTTCCGGCTTTGCAGGCCACAGGGGTGCAGTGGCTGCCATCGAACTTGCCCTCTTGGCAGGAAAGCGGCCGTCAGCTGTCACACAGCAGCAGAGCAGCCGAGTCCAGCGGAGACAGAGCCAGGTGGACACGACGGCCTCCACTCCCTCGGACTCCAGATACAGCTTGCCGGCCATGGCTCTGGAGAAGGAGGCACTCTCTGGCCTGTCCACGTTGTGGGAGCCCTTGCAGGGGACTGTGGGACGTTCCCAGGACCCAGACAAGGTCCCCAAGGAGCCCGGGGACTGCCCACACCGGCGAGGCACACAGCCAGCCCCTCCAGCAGTTGCGTCGGCAGGCCGCAGGTGTGGCCACTGTCATCTATGGCGGGGACAAGATGAGGCCGGAGCGGGGGACACCGCCTTCAGGGAGGGCAAGGCCACCTCTGCCAAGCCCGGAGAGGAGAGGAAGGAACGGCAGCCACAAATCCGGGACCCCCCACCCCCATCTTGACCTGAAGTCCCAGTGTCTGCCCAGAAATCAGACAAGGGGCTTAGGAAGGCGGAGGGCAGAGGCCAGGTGTGACCACAGGCAGGAGTGACCACGCAAGGAGCAGGTCCAGGAGCCAGCTGCCCTGTTCAGAGGACGACGCTCTCGAACTATCTCTATTCTGCCTGTAATTAGCGTGGACAAGTGAGGAAACAGGACCCTCTGGCCGATGACCCCTGCCAAGAAGTGACTGAGGGTGAGATCCCACTGACATAAGTGGAATTTTTCTTTTTTCCTTTTTTTTTTTTCAATCTCTGGAAATGAAATGCCTTTACAAATGATTCCGGGCCAGAGTCGGGAAGAGTGATGGTCCCAGCCCAGCCCCCAAAACCGAAACAGGAGGTGTAACTCACTGCTCTGTCTTTGGTATTTAATGACTCTCAAATAGTTCTCGTGTGCTTAATCTTGCATCAGCCGGGAAATGAGTGTGCTATAAGGTTGATATTGATTCCATTTCAGGGCTATGGACTTGGAGGATGAGGAGCTCAGCCTGGCTCACGGGCCCGGGGTCACCACCCTTTCATTTCTCAACAAGGGCAGGTCCACACAGGCTGGGGAGAACAGGCTCGGTAGCACCGTACATAGTCAGGGCGTCTGCTCATCCCACCCAACTGAAAGGCTCTAAGAGCCTGTGGCCCTCTGCTTGGGTCCCGGCATTTCCACAGTGCCCACAGCAAATCTAGCCCTCCCGGGACTGTGGGTGCTTTGGGAAAGGGGCTTTGGGAAAGTTCCTCTAAAAAAAAGAGTAAAGGTAAAGTAAAGGCCCTCCCGTTGATCATCGATTTGCTCGAGCGGGCCCAGTAACATCTCCATTGGAGATTTTGTTGT
>JAOXYA010015756.1:0-13749 GCA_028565675.1 Sorex palustris | reverse complement strand
TTTTGCCATTCTGATTTCTTCTTTGAGAAAGTTTCTGTTCATTTCATTGCCCCATAAAGTGTTCTCTTTTTATGGTATCAAAAGTGAGGTAAAAAGGGAAGAAAAATTAAGTCTTTAAGCATTATTTCAAATGTACCATTAATTATGGCAAATATTTGTTTTGAAGAATTATATATCATCACATAGATACCAACATTCCATGATAATCATTAGAAACTTAAGATCACTTTACACACAACAGTCTTTATATAGTCATTGGCAGAGCTTCCATGTAGAAAAGGAGGGTATATTAAATGTTGTGCTTATTCAGCAAGCAAATATATGTTGGGTGTCATCTGTGTGTAAAGTACTGTGCTATGTGATGTGGAATGTGAAAATGGACTATTCCTGACTTAAGAACTGCCTAGACTTTAGAATGGGATATGGTGTCATGGTAATTTAGGACACTTACATCATCTAATAGTTTGACAGGGAGGGGAATAGGGTACCAAATATAGAACAAATTTTTCTCCTATTCATTCTCTAACTGACTGAGCCATTCTAAGGAGAATGCCAAAATCTCCACCTGCAGTGAGGTGTTGTTTCTCATCTCAAAGTGGCAAGAGTGGTCACAATCTCTGCAGTTTGGTGAAGTTTCATGAGGGTTCCAGATGCCTTATAGAGACTGAGATATCCACTATTTTTAGCACCAAAAGCAATGGGCCCACCATCCAAAACGGTCCAACGAGCCAGAGGTCAAGATCTAGTAGTAAATGTAAAGAAGGGAATCTGGGAATTCATAGTGGTGGATAACACTTGTGCTGGACCAATAGAATAGCAGGTAAGGCATTTGCTTTGTGCATGACTAACCAAGGTTCAATCCCTGGCAACAGATATGGTTCCCAGGAGTGATCCCTGAGCACAGAGCCAGGAATATGCCCTGAACATTGCCAGGTGTAGCCTCAAAACAAAACAAAACAAATGAATGAATTCTACAAATAATTGCTTTTAACACTACCATTCCCAACTACCTGTAAAATTTTTAAAATTTCTGTAATTTACAATATTTTAGTTATATTCTAAGACTGTATCCACATTTTTTTACTGACATTTTTTTCTGCACTGATGTTAAAAAAAAAAAAAACATTAGGCCAGAATCTATACCCTTTCCTTTTATAAATAACCACAAGGACCATATCTATTACGGATCATAGACTACATTGACAAAAAAATTTCTATTTTTATCTTCATTATTTATTTATTTATATCAGATGTTGGCTATATTACACAAAACTGAACAGATTGGTTCATGTATGGTCAGTATACAAAATATTTCCAATAAAGTATATTATTTTTCAATAAATATATCCAATGGGCTAGAGTGATAGCACAGCAGGTAGGGTGTTTGCCTTGTATGCAGCCGACATGGCCAACCGAGTTCAAATCCTCCACCCTTCTCGAGGAGCCCAGCAAACTACCGAGAGTATCTCGTCTGCACTGCAAAGCCTGGCAAGCTACCTGTGCCGTATTCGATATGTCAAACACTGTAACAAGTCTCACAATGTTACTGGGTCCGCTTGACCAAATCGATGAACAATGGGAGGACAGTGACAGTGACAGTGAATTTATCTAATAAAGTTTTGTAATTCACTGGATCAGAGCTTAAGAAATAGAACATTTTATTTTCAGTATTTTGTAGTTTACCACAGATGCTTTTTTCCTCCCCTCCAACTTTAGTGATGACATTGACTAAAATATTATAGACTATATTTATTATAGAATCATAGATTTTGAGCTGGGACAAATCTTTGATATGATGACACAGGATTAAGTGACTTAAAATTACATCATTAATTAGTTAGTGGCAGCGTCGGTCTTAAAAACATAAGACTTGATCTAAAAGCAGCATAAGAATACTCCTTAGCTCCCCCACTTCCACCTTTAAATTTCTGTTTTGAATTCCATATGTAAATGACACTTTCATTTATATACAGAAATATATTCCAGACTATCTGGTTGCTTACAGAAAATTTTTCTTTAACATGTAGATGCATTTTTCTATTCACATGGTTACATTTTTAGCCAAAACGATATTAAAAATAAAGGTCCTATTAAGCAAAGTTAGTCTTGAAAGCAAGCAGAAAACCAAGCTGGAGAGTTATACATGAACTTCTTGATAGATTTTGTCAAGTTAAATATTTTGTCAAGTTCTACAGCTCCCTCTAGATGACTTTTACAAGGTCATCACATAGGAATGAGTCATCATGCTGCTACTGGAAAATGACTTTAGGAATAAGCCAGCCAGAGATTTGAAAGAGCCTTGTTTCTCACGATGACAGTTATGTAAGTGAGAAGAATAGCCATGAGCTCAAAGAAAGGAAAAGCATGAACTTGTACATTTTAGCAAGTAAACAAAATATTAATGTCTTGAAAATAAACCTATTAACTATACGGTTTTGTTCTAGTACTTCTTGGAAGTGGACTGGAACGATAGCACAGCGGGTAGAGTGTTTGCCTTGCATGTGCCCTACCCAGTTTTGATTCCTCTGCCCCTCTTGGAAAGCCCAGCAAGCTACCGAGAGTTTCCCTCCTGCACGGCAAAGCCTGGCAAGATACATGTAACATATAAGATCTGCCAAACACAGTAACAAGAATTTTCACAATGGAGATATTACTGGTGCCCACTTGAACAGATCAATGAACAACGGGAGGACAGTGCTACAGTGCAGTACTACTTCTTAGAAGTACCAATACAGAAATATTCCAAAATATTATTAGTTATTATTTATATACCTACAACCACCAGCATTTCAGCTATTTAGTCAAGTGAATCCCTAATGAGGCAAATGTCAAATTTAAACACAAATACTTGTAGCACTTGGTGACATTATTATTTAGGACTAAAGGCTAATTTCAGTTCATTAGCATCCGATGAATGTTATCAAATAAGTCTCTAAAATATTTTATTTAGTTTGGGAATATTTAGTACTAATATTCATATACATGAGACTTTTATAATTAGATGCATCATTTCTGTGTCATTTAAAAGAACTTGAAAAGTTAAGAAAAATTGCTCAGTGGCAGAGCCTATGCCTTGTATGAATGAGGTCCTAGGTTTATTGTCAGCATTAAAAAAAATGAAGTTGCTTTCTAGTGAAAGAAGAAAATAATTTTACTTTTATAAAATAATGTATTCCACTTAAAAATTTTGTTGTTCTTCTTAAGTTTCTCTTGATAAAGTTCTAAAATTATAAATCAAAATAAAACATCAAGTATTTTGACATTGAATTTATACATAATAGGTCTGTGAAGGTCTATTTATACAAATTAATGAACAAGGCTGGTCCCTCAGATTACATTTATTTTATTTTCAACTTAGAATTTCTCCCATCCAATCTTTAGTTTTCAAACACCCCTTAATTCTCAGAAGCAGCTTCAGGGAAAAACTCAGGTTTCAGTGCTATTAATCTTTAAGTCTTAGGGAAGAGAATGTAGTGGTAATAGAGGTTTAAGAGAGTTTGTACCATGGAGACACAGTCTACAGTTATCTTAGTAAAATCAAAATCAATTCAAGATCATGGCATTGTCTGTCTCTTGGATATAAGAGTAATCTATGACTCATTCACAACTTCCTTGAAATTCCTTCAGAGCTCAAACCTATCATAATATAACATAGACTTGAAAAGGCTAAAGGACAGCAAAAGGCTAAAGAAATCATCGAGTCTAACACTTTCATTTTATAAAAGGAAACTTCTAAAACAGAAATTGATGGGTGAGAGAAGTGAGTCAGCAGCTCACAGTGATTTCACCTTGAGCCAAAGCTGGTGTATAGGTCCCTGACAGTGATGATATCTGTGCTCCTGTCATCGATAATCATAACTAGTCTAGATAGTACTTTCATTTTAATTTACAATAAGCTCTGAATTAGAACCCCATTGGGATCTTCTGAGTTAGAATCTCATAGTCATTATTTTATGGGTGGAGAAACAGAGTCCCGGGTATTAAAGCCCCTAATGTGTGGCGATTTACAATAAAACCAATCCCAAGACACATGACCCATTGTTTCTGTTAATAGTACATCAAGAACAGGTGGTGGTGGGAAATGGGCACTGGTGGAGGGATGGGTATTTGATCATTGTATAATAGAAACCCAAGCACAAAAATTTGTAAGTCTACAACTGTACCTTATGGTGTCTCACTAATTAAAATTTTTTTTAAAAAGTCAAAAAAGGAGATAGGGGTTGTGCCCGTGGGAAACTCCTGGTCAGTATAAGGCTAATCTGAAACCAGTCTAGTTATACGAGAGAAGGCTTAAAAAATATAAACAGGAAAATAGTGGGAGTAAAGAGAGAGAATAAGAGAAGTAAAGAGGAAAGTGTAATTCTGTCCAACTGAGATTGATCACTGAATTCCCAGAATGGAGCCAAAATAACTTCTTCCCTTCAGATGAGCAGGACATTGATGAGTTCTGTCTTCTTGTCCAGTGAACAGGAAAAAGGAAGTCCCTTGGAAGCCAAGTTTGGGGAGCAAAAGCATAAGAATTGACTAACTAAAGGGCACGAAGGAAACTGGATGCTTTCTTTCTTCTAGAGGAAAAAGGGCATCCCAGAAGAGCATCTTCTTGGCCTTGCCCCACCCTGGAGAACTGGCCTCAGAGTTTGTTTCATGGGACCAACTGACTTTGGGTCCTGGTTTGTGTTATGAGTTGCCTGTCATTCCAGAGCAAAAATGCCGGTGCCCCAAGTATCTAAAAATCTGTTTAAGAACATAAAGCTGATGTTTGAGCATATTCCCATATTTGAAACATGACATTTTGAGCCCTGAATACAAACGGCTACATTACAGTCAAGTTTCAGCAGCAACTTTCACAATGAATGCTCCTAGACTTCAAGGATTTGAAACAATTTGATAAACAAGAAAAAAATAGAGTCTTGTTCAAAGTCATATTTGTTTAAGCACAGGGTTTTGCCAGATTACACTGACCAAAGCAGATTGTTACCACAGGGATGTATTTTGAATATAAACATCATCTGTACAGGGACCAAATAATATACAAATAATATTTGGTGTGATTAGATTAGGAACTCAATGAACATTAGATAAGTCCTATATAAATATTTTTTCATATAATTCTATGAAGCTCCAATATAAGATTATTATCCTGTTATGCAAAGTGGTGAACTCAGACTCAGAGAGATTAAGTAAATTTACCAGAAGCATATGGCCAGTTAATGAAAGAACACATATTTAAACTCACCACTGGTGCTAGTGCCCCTATTCTTTTTATTATTTTTTCCTATTTTTTTTAAAAAATCAATTCACCATAAATTACAAAGCTATTAATGATTGGGTTTTAGGAATACAATGTCTAAACACAAATATCATCTCCAGTGTCCACTTCTAACCATTAGGGGCCCCTTTTCCCTTCCAGCCACCCAACTGTAGAGTCCCTATTCTTATTCCAGTACACAAGTCAAGGCTTAATGTTTCTGACATAAGGACAGATGGAAGAGATAAAAGTGATGTGTTAGACCTTTGTGGTGGTAGTTATGGAAGTTATTACTGAAGAAGATGCATATAGATTTTTCAAATATATGACACCATGAGCGCAGCTTCAAGGGTCTAATCAAGCAAAGGGCAAGTAACAATCCTCTTTTGGTCAACAAATATTTATTGGATGAAATGATGAATTACATAAGTGTAATGAATTATGTAAGTGATGAATTACATAAGCCCCCTAAGGGGGGCTCAGAGACCTAGAGCACATTCCCAGAGCCATGGGGTCAACCAGGCAAGTGGTTCAGTGCTAAGGCCTGAGGAGGAGGAGCTGCTTGCACCCTGCAGTATTAGAGATGACCAGGGTCACTATTGTAGGGACCCCCAGGGGATATACAATCATGGGCTCAGGGACCAGATGATGCCAGGGTTTGAACTTGGGTCCTGATACATGCAAAACATATACCCCTGACCCTCAGTTTCACTTCTTATGAAGACTTAGGAAATCTTTCCCTAGCCAAAAGCCAACACGATCCCTTCCATTTAAGACTTCAGGTGAAGTGTTCGGTCACCAGTCCCATGAAGGCTTTCTCATCCATGGGACTGGAAGTAATTGTGCAAAGTGAAATAAAGCAGGAGGACAAATAGAGGATGGTCTCGTTCATCTGCAGTAGATAGAAATAAAACAAGGAAGTAAACACTTTGGTAAACACAAAGTAACAAACCTTTGGCCTTTGATTACAAAGCTAAGATGACCAAGCAGTAGGGCGAGGGTGGGAGAGGAATAAAGAGGCAGAGCAGTGATCAAATAGAGACAGTGTTGGGAGAGTGTTGGGCACCTCATGTTTATTGATTTTGAGTTTGGGGCTCACACCCTGTCAAGCTCAGGGCTTACTTCTAGCTCTGTTCTCAAGGATCACTCCTGGCAGTGTTTAAGGACCATATGTTTAAGGATAAAGCCCAGGCTGACCACAGGCAAGGCTAGTTCTCCTGTACTAGTTCCCCTGTTTTAGCTCTTGGTCTAGTGTGTTGAGAAGTTAGGTGGTAAAAAAAACACAAACTTTGTACACCAAAGCTATAAATAGTGGGCTGGAGAGATAGTACAGAGGGCAGGGTGTTTGTCTTGCACAAGGTTGACCCAGGTTTGATCTCTGGCACCACATAAGGAGCCCTAAGCACCACCAGGAGTAATTCCTGAATTCAGAGTCAGAAGTAACACCTGAGCATCACCAGGTGTTTGGCTTTAAAATAAACAAACAAACAAACAAACAAAAACACTACAAAACTATAAACATTAACTTTATTGGGACTGTGTTAACTGAACAACAATATTTTTAAAAACTTTTAAACTTAAAAAATAGACTTCCAGGGCTGGAGCGATAGTACAGTGGGTAGGGCGTTTATTTGCCTTGCATGTGGGTTCGATTCCCAACATCCCATATGGTCCTCCGAGCATCGCCAGAAGTAATTCCTGAGTGCAGAGCCAGGAGTAAGGCCTGAGCATCGCTGAGTGTGACCCAAAAAGTAAAAAAAAAAAAAAGACTTCCTTAGGGCTGGAGCAATATCACAGAGGGTAGGGCGTGTGCCTTGCACACAGCCAACCCAGGTTTGATTCCCAGCATCCCATATGGTCCCCTGAGAACCACCAGGGGCAATTCCTGAGTGCAGAGCCAGGAGTGACCCTTGTGCATTGCCAGGTGTGACCAAAAAAAAAAAAAAAACTTCCTCATTCAATGTCAAATGGGGGCATTCTATAAGTGATCCCAGGAAGGTTAATAGTCTGCCAGTAATTCATCATGCAGTGCATGGGGAAGTGGTTAATGGAATCCATATATGCCTGGATAACAATTCATTTATAAGCAGGCTTGTTGACTGAAACTAAGCAGCTGGCTGGAAATGGACACAGTAATCTTGTCTTCAGTCACACTCCCAATTAAACTAATCGCTTATTGAGAAAGTCAATGAGAACATTCTAGCCCCGTTATATAATACTGAGGTATTAGTGCCAGGAAGAATAACAGTAAATACAGATCATTCCATGTAATTCTCTGTAGCAGCCTATGCTTGGCTCTGCTCCAGTTCACCTGGGATGACAGGGGAAACATTTGCAACTACCTTTTCTCAGCCAGGCACTAACCAGTCCCGGCCCTACTTACTTTCCGAGATCAGACAAGACTGGGGCACAATGAGGGTGCTCTCGCCATAGACCATAACCTTCTCCATTAGTAACTTGTGAGGTGGCAGGAGCAGGTCTAAGTGGGCGAAGAGTTAGATGACTGCTTCAGTGTTTGAGTTTGAGTGTCCAGAAGTTCTAGTGGGCCACCAGAGGGCTGCACTCCATCCCACAGACTGTCCTGCCTCTCTGGTGCCCCATGAGGTTTCAGTGGTCTAGGATTATTATATAATTATGCATGGGTGGGGAGAGTGTTGGGCAGTTTTGTTGGTCACATATATACATGTCAATAAAATTTGTCATTAGTAAGGGAAGAGTCTCCACAGTGTAATAAAATGGATACACATCATGGACTCCTTAAATTCCTTAAGCCTGGGAAGAGGTCAATGGTAGAGCCTCTGCCCACCTTATAGGCATGAGGCCAAAAACAAGTTCAACAGCAAAGCAACAACAAGAAGACAACAACAAAAACCAGGAAAGGGATGAGGAAAGCAAAATTTAAAGACAACTGGAAAGTCTGTTATTTTTACAAGTTTGAGAAACTGTAGCTCAAACTACAGGGACTGGCAATGGACTCAGTCAAAAAAAAGAAAAGGCTGCTGGGCTCAGGGGAGAGAGCTCAAATGGTGGAGCATATGATGTGGGAGCCATGGGTCTGATACCGAGCACCATGTCGTCCACTGAGCACCATTGGGAGTGATCCCCAAACACTGAGCTGGGGTATTCTAAGACACCACTGTATATGGTCCCTAAATACACATACATGTGCACACATGTGTACACACACACACACACACACACACACACACACCACCTGCATATGAGGAACAGAGATGCAGCTCAGTGGTAGAACACTTACCTTGAATGTGTGAGGCTCTGGGTTTGACTCCTAGCACTGCATGCAGAAAGTAACCTTTGAGCCAAGTCTGACTCACAAACCAACAACCAAACAAAAACCTACACACTAAATGAAACAAAGAAAAAGCTTAGCTTATTGTAGATATTTCCACCTACAAATCAGAAGACTCAAGGCTAAGGAGAAATGAGTTCCTAGCTGTCCCGAGACTAATGGATTTTTATGGGATAAATATAGAAGTTACTTGGCTTTTTCAACTGATTCTCTAGAAACCTGTTTTCTGAGGTGGAGTAGTAACTTAGTGGGTAGGACACTCGCCTTGTGTGTTGCTAATGCGGGTTTGATTCCCGGAACCCAAATGGTTTCTTGAGACCCACCAAGAATGATCCCTGAACAAAGAGACAGAAGTTAAGCACTGCTGGGGTGTGCGGGCGTGTTCCCTGCCCCACTACCCCCCCACCAAAAAAAAGTAAAAGGGGGGGGGAAGAAACGTACTTTTTTTGGTTGGTGCTCAAGACTTACTCCTGGTTCTGCACTCAGGGATCACTCGCGACAAACTTGGAGGATCATCTGTGATGCCAGGAAGCAAATCCAGGTCAGCCACATGCAAGGCAAGTGCCCTCCTTGTTGGACTATTGCTCCGGGCCCATGTTTAAAATACTTAAACAATGGTTTAGGTCAGTGGTTCTCAAAATGTTCCCTCAGAGCAGCATCACCATCCCCCAGAAGCTAATTTTAAAAAGGAAATTATTTGGGTCAGAGATAGTACAGTTGGAAAGCTCTTGATCCATAGCACTGCATGTGGTCCCCTAAGCCCCACCAGAAGTGATCCCTGAGCACAGAGCCAAGAGTAAAGCCTAAACACAGCCATGTGCACCCCACATAAAAAGAAATTTTAAAATATAAAAAATTAAAAAAGTTAAAAAATGATTAGGCCCAACTGAAGATTTATTGAATCCAAAACTCGGTGGGAAAGGCAAGATCCTTTCTGATGTCTGTTTTAATAAATTCTGCAGACAATTTTGATGCAACTTGAAGTTTGAGTATAGCTGAATTAGACACACCTCCATGTCTGTTTTCTTTCATTGCTCCTGCCAATCGGTTTCAGAAATCATTTCCTCACTCCTTAATATTACCTTTTATTCACTCTCCACTTTTTCATTTTTTTTCAGGATGACTTTCTGCATGCCAGGCTGTTTTCACTTGGGGTGCTCCAGAGGGGGTGGGTGAGAGCCCTCCCTGCCCCAAGGTACCCAGCCCTGGCAGCCAACCCAACCACTACCCAACCACTGCCACACTTCAGGCCTCTTTGTGGATGCTCGGGCTGAGCCTCACATATGAGTGAACATATTCCTGGACACATCATAAGACGCTTCCTACCCATTTTTCATAATTACCACACCATATTTGATAGGGTTCAGACAGTAGGCAACAAGTCATAGATATATCTAACTATATATATATATATATATATAGAGAGAGAGAGAGAGAGAGAGAGATAGATAGATAGATAGATAGATAGATAGATAGATAGATAGATAGATAGATCTTGCAGAACCTGGCAAGATCCCCATGGTGTATTCGACATGCCAAAAACAGTAACGATAACAGGTCTCATTCCCCTGACCCTGAGCGAGCCTCCAATCACTGGGAAAGACAAGTAAGGAAAAGCTGCTAAAATCTCATGGATGAGAGGAATAGAGAAATTTCTGGCGCCTGCTCCAGTAAATCTATGAACAATGGGATGACAGTGATACAGTGAAACAGTAACTTTCTGCATTAATTTCTGTTGTTTAGCATTCTCCACTGTCCCATGCCTGGCCTCATTCTGTATTTTCCAAGAGATGTAGGAAATTTAACACAGCTCTAATCATTCATTTTTCAATCACTCTAAAAAAGTGGAGATTCTATATAATTCTGGAAGTGATAATTCACTTTACACAGTGCTATGTTTCCACTTGGCAATAATTACTGGTGGAAATGGTTTCACATTGCATTATCTTTCCCAAGGATAAAAGCTTAATGGAAATAACAGCATAACATGCATAAATTGACTTTCTAACACACATTCATTCCATCCTAAATATTTATACTTTTAAATATCGAAAATTTGAAAATATAGTCAGGAAAGCATGATGTTGAATGAAAGTTATTTGTAAAGGTGATTCTTAATCATGTTTGTTTAGGCCATCATATGGTAGACAAGTATCTTATAGAAATATTTATTGAGCAGAATTGAATGTAATTAGGAAGTGAACAGACTCACGCTCACTCTGTAGAAGAAACAAAGTACCATAATAAGTTTACTGTGAAAAAAATGTAACAGGTAACTTGTCACTTGTCATCCCCTAGTTCATAGATTTGCTGGAGCGGGTGGTAACACACATGCAAATTACTACCTTATTTAAAATAACACTTCTGGGGGCTGGAGAGATAGCACAGCGGGTAGGGCATTTGCCATGCACGTGGCCAACCCAGGTTCAATTCCCAGCATCTCATATGGTCCCCTGAGCAGTGCCAGGAGTTATTCCTAAGTGCATGAACCAGGAGTAACTCCTGTGCATTGCCAGGTGTGACCCCCCCAAAAAAAGCAAAAAAAAAATCTGTATTCTCTGTACTATTTCAAATAGATCTTCTGGGACCAGAAATGAACACCAATTAAAAAAAATTATAGTTTCTTTGTGCTCCCCCCAGGTTTCTAAGTAAAACAGATGGAAATACCTCCCAATGTCGAAGGTTGTTGTCATTATTTACAAGTTTTCAGAACAGAAAGATAACATGATGCAAGTAAGTCAGAAAGTTTAAGAATGGAAGATTTTAGATCCTATCCCTGGGGCAGGAGACATAGTAAATGGGGTAAGTAAATGCTTGCATGCAGCTAATACCAGTATGATCCCTAGAATCACATGGTCCCTGAAGCATTAAAAAATTCTTTTGTTTTAGTCTCAATATTACCTCTTTATTGATAGGTCACTGGTCTGAATCCAGATAAGTTTCTACTCCACTAATCTCTGACTGCTCAACCAAGAACTTGAAGGCTATAAGGATGCTCAAAAAGGAAGAGTGCCATGTTTCAGAGGTAATGTCAGACTGAATTCCTCTTTAATAGTCTCTAAATAAGTTTATATTAAGGCTATAACGAAGAAGGAACTAAAGAAACTGTGTTCTGTCTGCATCAAATCACTTCTCAATGACACGGCCAACTCATAGTCAAGATAGGGAGTATTATGCACCTCTTTCTTTTCCTCATTCTCTCACCCAAATTTAATGAACTTCTGAGTCATTAACAGTCTTTGGCTGTGACATGAAGGACTTTCATTGAGACGTTGCCACCGTGGCTTAGGTCAATCTTTCTATATTAACTGGATTGATACTGCCCCCCACATGGGACTCCTCAGAGTTATACATGAAGAAGCTATCCATCTTGTGAGTATCATGGGAAGTAGAAGATTGTCTGCTATGTACAGTATTGTTCCCCTTACAGGTCTGGAAAACCATGTTTACTTCCTGAACCTATTGATAATCTCGGTCTCTGAACAACACTTGCAGGCTCTAGGCTCCAGTTATTATTCAGGCTAAAAGAAATAGTGGGATCAGAAAAGTTGTCACATTGGCTTTTGACAAAGACACTGTATGCATGTTATGTAAATATTCCCAGAAATTACCAGGTAGAAAAGCCAAAGAAAAGTGCAAACAATTGGGTGTATGGTGCCGCCAGCAGGTCAATCTGTACCTGTGAGGAGAGTGCATCAGCAGCCTGATGGCAACGTCAGACTTTCAGATACCCAAAAATTGCTGCTGTGGGGGCAAAGTTTACCAAGAAAGTAAATGGCCAAAAGTTAGGTATGTGGGAGACACACCCACAAACCACCTCTGGCTCAGCTATATAATTGGAGGCATGGCCTCTCTGATTCCTGATAAAACTGCTTAATGGCCATGATCACAGAGTCTCAGAAACGAATCTCGGAACCCAAAGGTTTTTGGCAGAAATGCATCCTGTTCCTGCAGTAGGTTACTGGCGCTGGGCCACTCCAGATCGGAATAGGTTTCATGCCTTGGCCTGTTCCCCCTGGAGGCCTGGTGACCGCCATCCTCCAGAGGGCACTGGACAGTCAGGTTTGGGCCTGCAGTGACAAGATACACAGGGCCTCACCAGATGGGGGTGGAGCCGACTCTTTTTCCCCATCCCAACGAGACCCCGAGTTTCTGCTATAAATGGCCTCTCTGGCTCCTGATCAAGCTGATTAATAGCCATGATATCGGAGACTCAGAAACAAATCTTGAAACCCAACAGCTTTTGGCAGAAATACATCTGGACTGCATACAAGGTGGCCGCCGGCTTCAGAGCTTATTGGAAAGCCAGATATGAGCTGGCGGTGACGGGGCAACTGCAGTCTCATGGGAAGAGGGGCAGTACCGGCTCGTGTTTCATGCCCTACTGAGGTCATGAGTTGCCCCCCACAAGCGGCTCTCTGGCACGGCCATGACTCCAGAGGCAAAAGGACTTAATCCAGAGCCCGGAATCTTGCGGCTGAAAAGTAGTGGAACATGCATTAAACTATGGCACCTTGCCTCCCAGGAGGGAAAGGGTGTTGCTCCCTTCCGCCTTTTTCCCCCCCGGCAGCAAAGTGGCTGCCACCTCAGAGCTTATAGGAAAGCCAGGTATGAGCTGGTGGTGACGGGGCAACTGCAATCTCATGGGAAGGAGGGCAGTACCAGCTCATCCTTCACACCCTACTGAGGTCACGAGTTGCCCCCCACAAACGGCTCTCTGGCACAGCTATGGCTCCAGAGGCAAAAGGACTTAGTCCAGAGCTCAGCAGCTTGCAGAAGAAAAGTGAATGGACCATGCATTAAACTATGGCGCCATGCCTCCCCAGGAGGGAAAGGGTGTTGTTACCTTCCGCGTTTTCCCCCCCTTGGCAGCAAGGTGGCCGCCACCTCAGAGCTTATAGGAAATCCAGGTACGAGCTGACGGTGACAGGGCAATTGCAGTCTCATGGGAAGGGGGGCGGTACCAGCACGTCCTTCACGCCCTGCTGAGGTCACGAGTTACCCCCCACAAGTGGCTCTCCAGCATGGCCATAACACCAGACACACAGAAACCAATCTCGTAATTATCTGGCTTTTGCAGAAATCCAAAATCGTGGCCGCGTGACATTATATGGTTCTCATAACCAGCTATAGAAAACAAAATATTTCACAATGCCTTTTCAGCAATTCTGATTGTTTGGGGGGAAATTCT